>VZRH01002121.1:1336085-1364942 GCA_013397555.1 Urocynchramus pylzowi
AATCTCGCAGCGGGGCTGCGCTGCCCGAGCGTGCGAGCTGCCGCGCCGCTGTGCCGTGGTGCGGGTGCGGCTAGCCCTGCCCTGCCCTGCCCTGCCCTGCCGTGTGCTCGACCCTGAGCCCCCGGAGTCGGGGCTCCCTCGTTCTCCGGGCTCGGCGAACGCACCGAAACGGTGTCAGCCGTGCCGCTGCTTCGCCGCGATGGTGGGATCCGTGTCGCCGGAGCTCAGTGCGCTCCGGTTAACCGGGGGCTGAAGGCGAAGCCCGGGCCGGGGCACGGCCGTGGCAGGGCCGGGGCCGCAGCCGGGCACTGCCTGCAGTGGGCCAGCGGTGACACGGGCCGGGCTGGCCGTCTGCAGCCTGACCGCACACATGCTGAGGAGCCCGGGCCCCCAGGGAAGGAAGGGATTATCCTGTGTACAGACCCCCACTGTGTCAACACTCTGTGAGGCTGTTAATTATTTAGTGAGTGTATAGGGCTGTAAACCATTGCTCATGCACTGTTTGTTGTGTTTTGTGTTGCTTGTGGTTAACCCTGATCTTTTTTCCATAGCTTAAAAAAATGCAGGGAGTATATGCCATAGGAGACCCTTGTATTCCTCATTCCTCTCACCTCCAGTCTCACGGGTTTGGTGATGCAGGGGCTGCCGAAGCGAGTGGCTGCTGTGCAGCATAAGCGATATTATACAATTTTGTGATAGATTTGTCTACCTCAGCATGCTCCTCTAGCGCAGTGGAGATGAGCTGTGGTTTGCTGTGCGGCGTCCTCCAGCGAGCCCCTGGAGAGGGTGGCCCTGTCTCCACTGCTTACCTCCAGCAGATTTGTCCCTTTGCAGGGTGGTGATTGATGCCACGTTCTGTGCTCACCAGCATCCTTGTATTTCACGTCATCTCATGCCCTTTGCATCCTGGCTTTGTAACTCTTTCATTTTTTGATATCAAGAATTTATGAATCAAAAGATGGGGGAGTGTGGAGGCTGAGTCAGATCGTGAAAAGGGAAAGCCAAATGAGAGTGTGCAATTGCATATCACATTTACAAACATGGTTTCATTCATCTCCATATGTTGCTCCTGTTACTACTAATAAAGCTCTGGTTTCTCAGACTGGAGCTACCCTGGGAACACTAATCTTCCTGGCGTTTTTTCTCTATAGCCTCCATAGTATTTGTGTTACAATATGTTATTTTTCTGATTATGTTTTCATTATATTGAATAGGTTAATATCAGAATGAATTTGATAATATGAATGTACTTCCCACACACTCCCTCTTGTTCCTATTATTTGATGTTCAAAGGAGTGACAGTTTATTTACAGGCAGCAATTTCTTTCCCTCTCTACTGGGCAAATTTCCTAATTATAATAACAAAAAAGGCTTTTTTTCCTGAGTGCTTACTCCTGTTTCCTTCCTCTTTCTTTCCTCATTTTACTAATGATAGCCAAATCTACCCTTTGATTTCATGATTTTGGAGCTGCAGGAAATTTACCTTTGTCTACTGAAAGATTTCTACAGAAGCCTCTATAGGCAAAAGGAGCTAGAGACGAAGGTCTGCTTTGAGCAGAATGGTGTCTGGAGCTTTCTTCCCCAGCAGGGAGGTACAACTGTGGAGTAATTAATTTAATACAGCGTTGAGAGAGATGGAAGAATGATTGTATTGGGAAAGAGGTTTTTTTGAAGTATCAGGTATAAGATTGAAGCAGCAATTTCAATGACCTTTGTGATTTCTGTTTCAGACAAAAGGCAGCAACCTAGTACAAGGGTATCATTATCTTCTCCCAGCATCATCCTTTGTTCTCCTTGGGTTTAGCCTGTCACTTCCTAGGGTTTGCCTCTGTCCCTTGTTGGGACAGCAGCACCTCTCACCCGTGACTCTGAGAAGTGCTGTGCTAGCAGGTGATTTTTTTTTCCCCACTGCTCATTTCCCATCTCTGCTGCATAAGGTCTTTTTTCTACCTGTGACCCTTCTTACGAGTTTCTCTTTTCTGTGTCTTATTTATACTTAAGTATTTCTGCCTTACCAAACATCGTACACATTACTTTACCTTTCTCCTCTCTCTGTTTTTTATTCACGCATGTCTTTTGTCTCATTTTTGTTCCCTTTCATATATCTTCTTCTTCTATCTCTTTTTCCCCCCTCTGTATCATTATTTTTAAACCCTCTCCTGCTCCCTCCTTTCTGACATCTCACTTCTGTCCACTGCCTAACTCTACCTTCCTCTTGACATTTATTCTCCAAGCTGTTCCTTTGGTCGCTATCCTTTTCCTCCTTCGCATTTACATATATTTTACTTGTACATATATATATATACACATATAATATGTATACATATATTTCTACTCCACATTTCACTCTCCAGCTGAAAACAAGAAATTACTTATGCTGATAGTCTGATCCTATTTCATCCCTTTCTTAGCACCTGAAATACACTGCTCCTGCCCATCCTCAAACATATGTATTGGGTAGACTGAAGAATTAAGAATATGTGGGAAATGCTCCTAAATTCAGATGTGCACTTGAGAAAGCATCTTGCTCAGGCTGCACTGTGAACAGAGCAGATGTTGTGTTCCCACTGACAGTACCAGAGGAGGTCTTTAAGCCCCTTGAACTCAAGGACCTCATGACATTCTTTTTACATTTCTCAATTTCATGGGTTTTTTTTTTGTAAATAAAAAGACTTTTAATTTTAAGTGAGGGACACTGCCATATATATCTTTGAAATATCCCTTGGATGCTGGACTGACCCAAATAAGACCTCACAAAACATTTTTATTTTTTTGCTTTGTGCGTTTGTTAAGCCACTTTTGTGCAGATATTGGAAGAGAAATGCTTTCTCCTCAGCAGAGCTAAGCTCCTCCTGTGAAATGGGTTCTGTGTGGGGTGAGACTGGGATTTCAGCTTGTCAGCTTCCCTTTTTCCTGGAGCCAGAGGGAGAGGAGAGAGCTCTGACTGCAGGATCATATGCATTGGGTGGGAGATGGAAGAATAGATGCATAATCCAAAAATGCTACATTAACCTCAGAGGGTGGGGGGAAAAGTTGTTTAATAATTTTTTTCCCTTGATTATCACTGACTACAAACACTATCATCAGGGATCAAGGGCAATTGTTAGATTTCGCTATTTATATAAGAGTCTTAGTTTTTTAAAATATAATTTATTATTTAAACTACTTCTTTTTTGTTGTTCAAAGAGCTTACTACTAACTGGCTGGAATGAAAACAGCTCCATCCCACGGATTCCACCTCCGCTTTCTGGCAGCTTACCTGACTCATAAAGAGAGTTGGGGGTTTTATATGCCACCTACATCAACTCAACATTTTCCTTTGTGGTGAGACTTAATCACCACCCTTGTCATATTATTTCATCGACCCTCTTGGAGTAGGAATTCTTTACCTTTCACACCAGCCTTAAAACTTCTTATAAAACAGGGTGAGGGTTTTTTCCTGAATTTGGTGTAAGTACATAGGTGGTGCAATGCAGCAAGGTTTTCTGTGTTATTTTTAAAAAGATAACCTTTGCCTGAGGACCATGGAAGAGGGAGTTTCCATTTGCAGAGGACATATCTCTGACATCAGATTTGTCACCTGCAGAGCTGAAATCCATCAGCTGAAGGTAGAGGACCATCCCCCAGGTAATCACTGCAGGTGATGTGTGCTGAGGGGGAAACTGTGGGCTTTTAGCCACAATGATCAAGGATGTGAGTGGGCAAAGTTTGTCAGAGGCAGTGCCTATATTAGACAGTCAGGAAAGACAGACATGCTTTTGGGCACATCAGATCTCTCCTTATAACCTGTTCCTTACAACCTGTTTGTGTAACCTCTGTGACTCTGTCTCTTGTGGGGAGAGAGATCATATGAAGTAGACTGATATTTGTCAGTCAGAAAATACTGCTTGAGAGAAAACTGCAAGGTAGAAATGAAAACAAAACACAGAGGTGGCAGTGCAATAGGTAGTGTGTACAGGAAGCAATGGAAGAAGGGGTAGGAGAACGAACCACTGCAGCTTGTTGGGAGTTACAAAGAGGACATGAGTTATGCTAGAAAGCTGGGACAGAAAGCATGTGACATTTTTTCTGAAGAAAATCTTGAACTGACGTAGGGGAAGGGCAGAAAGGAAGGTATTCTGGAGCTTAGCACTTGAAGATAAAACCTAGTGTGAAGAGAGGCTAGGGAAAGCATTTGGTAAGAGTCCCCTCATTTCTCTGTCACAAAGGCAGGTAGAATCAAGGAACAGGAAGGAAAGGGGAAAATTGAAAGACTGAAGTGAACCATTGGTAAATATCAATGAAGGAAGCATAGGGAAGGGAAGCAGACTTCTGCCTTTCTGCTTCCACGCTGACAGAAAGGCAGAAGTCCTCTTTGGGTCCTCTGGGGCACCTGGAAATTGTCTGAGTGACAAGTGGGGTTCTACACGATGGGAGACAGAGAACATCCTGTCAGGAAGGAGCTGTCTGACCATACCTAATATCAATATGGGCTGTTCTCATTCTTGATGTGTTCATCTTAAAATGCACTGCAGGTGCAGCAGCTCTGCCCTGAAGATATGGAGGCTGCAGCTGTCTTGACCTTCCAGTACCACTCTCCTCTTTCTTACATGCCAGAATTAACCCTGTATTATCTCATCTCCTGCACTGTGGGTCCTCAGCCCAGCTCCAGTCATCCTCCTTATCAACTGCAGCTGCCTGATAATTGGAACACAAGAAAAGGACTTAGAAGTCACCTGCAAAGATATTCTTCTGGAAGCAGAGGCACTAAAGAGGTCTGTGCAGGGAGTGTGCTGGGAGAGGCACCAGCAGGGAGGGAGAAGAGCAAAGGGTGAGCACTTCATCTGAGGAAGAAACAGCTTGGGAGACTATTGGAGTAAAGCAGTAGGGAAAGTAAGGGCATGGAGAGCTCAGGAGGAAAGTGAATGTGGGAGGATGGAGCCAAGGATAGCTAAAAATAACAGTCTTGTACAGCTAATGTGGCACTCCACTGGCATTTTAAACCTGCTGCCTTTCTGAGTTTTGAAAAGTGAGCTTTACATTTAATTGTTCTAATTGCTACTGACCATCCAAGACCACTGTCATTTTGTCCAGCAGCCCCCATTTTTTTCACTGCTGGTCTAGTGGTTGCGAGCAAGTCTTCAGCATATTGCTCTTTGCATCCTTGCCTGATGTAAATATTGGTGTATCCCCAATTATACCTTGATTTCTCTGGGAGATGGTGTTTCTTAGCTTGCATCAGCATAGTGACTAGCACACTAAATTCATGCAATAATGATGCTATCACAAATTAGAGGTAAATTAAAACACTATTCACAAGCAATTTGTACAGTATGGAATTTGGGCATGGGCTAACTTGACAGCCATTTCTTTTAAAGTTTCTGGAGAGCTGCCAGCTTTTCAGCCTTGTGGCTGTTCAAAGTACTGTATTAGTCTCTGTACAAAATACCACATGTGAGACAGGACCAAGTGGCAGCAGACCTGCTGGGGCTTTGAACCTCCTGGCACTTGTAATGGATGTGAGAAAAAGAAGGAAGGAACAATAAAGGAAAGAAAAAAGGAAAGAAGAGTACAAAGTGAAGGACATCCGTGCATTTTGATAAAAATTCTTCAGCACCACAGCACCACAGAAAAATGTTGCCTGGTTAATGTAGAGCAGTTACTTGCTATGCTGGAGCCATTTCCTAGAATTTTTAATACCAAGTTTTGTCTTTGAAATATGGAAGGAATGGATTTCTTTGTCTTTCTCCCCTCCTCCCTTGCCTTTATCCTCCCACTTCCAAGTAAGGATGTAAGTGAGGTTCCTTTTCATCTCCAGTGTAAATTTATTCATTATAAAATGGTTTATTGTCAGTTCTTGTTTCAGAGTTTACTTTTACCTTCAATAACTCTTGTGTCTTTCATGCTTGCCCCTATCTGTTTCTGGAGAAAAGCCAGCTTGCCTCTTCAGGGGAGCTTTGCCAGAGCTGGCTGCCCCAGCCCTGTTTCTCTCCTTTCCTTCCATCTAACAGACTCTCCATTTTCCTGTTTCCTACAGAAGATGACCTCTAATGCTCAGAGGACTCTCTGCCTGTGGTAATGTGATCTGGTGGCAGCAGCAGAAAAAAGTGTCAGTAGTCTTGGATCGTGTTCCCAATCCAGTTATTGAATGATGCGAGATCTGGGGAAGGACATTTATCTTTGTTTCCCTGCAGGCTCCAGTAATAGTCACACATCTCTGTTTTACAGTAAAATTGCTTTTACCATGCCAAATTAATTATTAATACACACATTACAGTATTTTCAATATCCTGTAGCAATGAAATCAGATGCTGTGCCACTTGCTGTCCTTTAGCTTGTGGCATGACATGCATATCCTTTTGGATATACCTGTCTGGTACCCCACCTCCCGTGTTTACAGTCTGTGTTCCCAGGCTTTATCACCATTATAAAGCAGCTTTCACATATCCCTGACTTTTTTGATTGCATGCTTTCTGCTATTTTTTCTGAAACCATTTTCAGGACTTCTGAAATGTGAGTAACATAACTGGGAAGTGATGATTGAAGTGAGAGACTCATTTAGAAGGAGTGTTGGTCATGATTGATTACAGCTGCACACATCATGCCCTTGCCTGACACTTTCTCCCCATCTAGGTAGAGAGTTGGTGGTGGTAACATCCAGGTCTGTTGAGCACACATGCCTTAGACCCATATACATACCTTGAAGGTTGTTAAAAGGTTTTGCTGGGTTTATTTTATCCATGGTATTGAGAACATGTGGTAACTACATAGGTACATCACTACATTGTGATGTACCTATCACATCACTCACAAAAGCCTTAATGACCTTGGTCTGGTCTTCAGCCTAGTATGGGCACATAGCTTTCCTCTTCAGCATCAGTTATATCCAAATTATTATTCTCAGTCGGTGTGGTTTGGCCAAAGTACACATTTTGGGGTACAATCTCGGCTTTTGTTTCTTTTTGCTACACCAATTATCTGTGGCACTGGAAAAGGGTTACAGGAACCTGCTGAAGCCTGGGGTGTGTAGGAGGAAGAGGTGCTGCATGTGTCTGCATTGGCTCCCACATAACTCCTACCTTAACTCGGAGCAGCTCTCATTTCTTGGTGAAGCTTCTTCTCCCCTTCCACCCACGCTCTCCCTACGGCCTGCAGGTGTTGGGCTGTAGCTTCTCTCCTATTTTTGGCTGAATGGCTGAATGAGCACATTTTTAATGGATGCCTTTTTCAGCACTTATGAAAATAGTCTAGAATTTTGATAATTCTCCATTACTCCATAAAATGCATAAAAATAGTTTGCTTAAATGCGATAGCAGTTCTTTAGGCTTACTGTCATTACTAGTTTAGAGACCATGGTTCCAGTTAAGAAGGAGTGATTTAGATATAGCAGCCTTAGTGAGTTTTTGCTCTCCTCCTTTTCCAGGGAAATTGAAATTACATGGATAAAGAGCAAGTGGTTTTCATTTTTGATATGGCACAGATCAATTTATTTCAAATCTGCAGTTTTTATTTTCAATAGCATAGGGTATCATGGAATAAGTGAAGCACCTTTCTTCCATTGGTATTACAGACCCCAGTCACATATGATTTTGGTTCTCACACCTATCTCCACTAGTCTGTACTTTGCAAACCACCAAAAAGATATGTAGAGCTTGTGATGCTTCTGAGCAGGGGAGCTGCTGTGATGTCTTGCTCCTTCTGCCCAGCAGGATTGTTCCAGGTCAGTTGGACATCAGCTGCCCTTACATGGTTAGCAGGCTCTGACCTCTCCCTACCTCCAGAGCAATTTTTCTGAGTTAGTCTGAGGAGGGAGCTAAACCCTGCTATTGGACACAGGGTTGCTGCTAATAGGTTGGCTCCCAGTGGGGCCAGTTGAGTTCAAGTGGGATATGAAGGGAAAAGAAGGCTGTTGCTTGAGGAAAGGATTCATGGCAGGAGCAGAAAATCCTGATGATTCTAAAACTTGGAGAGGAAGCTCATGCTGCATTTTATGTGTGAGGTTTTGAGTTATTGATAAAACGTCAGGAAGGAAGTGAGCCTGCTTGTGTTCTCTGTTGGACTCCATTGGGCTTCCTGAGGATGGTTGTGATAATACAGGGTCACGGAATGGCCCAAGTTGGAAGGGACCATTCCCACAAGGATCATCAAATGTAACTGCTACAGGTTTCTCTGAAACCCTGACACTCCCTGGGAAAGCTGACTGCAGTGTAATTGTAGCAGATGCTGGTACTGGGTGTGCCCCTCATACATTTAACAGGTATCAATCCATAGAAATCCTCATTCTCCTTTCTGTATTTATTGGATACTTGCTCAAGCATGTAGATCAGAGCTATCCCAAAGTAAGCATACAATAAGTACTCTTACAAAGAGCAGATAATAAAGCTTTTTTAAGTACTCATTTATTAACAGTAACAAAACCTTGATAAAATGTGAAGTCTGATTTTTGTGAAGTAATGAGCCTTTCGGATTCCAGTGGAAATCAATGTCAGCTGTTGGTGCTAAGCATCTAAACATTGTACAAGTGCTTTCAGACCTGTGTTAAATCCCCATTGACTTCAGACACCTATAATTAGCACAAGGACTGCAGTATTTAGTCTCCTGACAGTCATCCTTCTTGCAACATTGTCTCTCTATTGCTCTACTTGAATCGTGGGGTAAGATTTTATTTTCTTTAAAATTTCAATGTATCTTCTCTGCAGAGAGCTCTGATGTAGGGTCCTGCTCCTTACTTTGTAGGTAATAATACAAAATCTCTGATTGATACCCCTACAGCCCTGAGAAGTACTTGCAACTTGGGCAGAAGTAGCACAAGAAATTACAGCTGTTACTGGTGATTAAAAATGTGCTTTCTAAAAATCATAAATTGAAATTATAGAAAAGAATAGAAAATATTTCTGTAGTATTCTGTAGAGAGCTCCCAAGCAATGGGTTAACACAGGAAAGATAACATCAGTCAAAGAGCTCGGACACAGTGCTCTGTTCTGCTTGTATTTGTTCTAAAGAAATCTGAAGATCTATGTAAGCATCATGGGTCTGTGCCAGGGACTGAGTTTGTAGCATTTCTTTCTTTGTCAGTGAGTAGAGGTCATCTTCAATTTTAACCCATAGTCACAGTCCTCCATTCACTAGAAAATTGCCTGTGTATATCCAGCTTTGAAAGGAACAGAGATATAAAGTGCAGCAGAGCATGTGGAACTGAGGATGGGGTCTTAGTACTGTTACTGGATTACCTGGGAGAAAACCTAGGATCTCAAAACTGTTTTCTGCACCCCTCCACCACTGGAAGAAATCGGGCATTTCAGATTAATTTATCTTATTCTAGGAAATTCTCCTCCTCCTTACCTCAAAGCCAATATTACCTCATCATCACATGCTAGACAACATACCAAGGGAAAAATTCTTTTCAGACCAAAATACAACTATCAGTTTTTGCACGAGGCAACATCACCAATGTCTCACAATGACTCATCATGCTTCTGATCTGCTTTGTACCTGAGGCAGAGCTTGCTACCAAATGATGGCAAATATTGTTTGTTTTCTCAGCTATGACTATATAATGACACCTGACAGATGAACAAGTTCTTGTACAATAGTAGATGGCCATACATAATAAAAGGAAGAGGATTTGCAGTTTGCAGAAATTCTCTTTTCCAATAACAGTCATTTGTTGACACATTGTAATTTGTAAACTATATTTACCAGATCTCACAAGCATTTCAAAGCAGGTGAATCCATTAGAAAGCCTTTTCCTTTTGGTGGGAACATTCCCTAATTTTTTACCCTTTGTGTTTCAAAGAAAATTACACAGCAGCAGCAAGTTTTATTTAGTATTTCTTGGCATGCAGGAATAAAGCCAAGTATTATTTCTTTTATATAGTAGGAGAAAATGAGGAAAGGGGCAATAATTGGACAGAACAGACAGGACATTACTATTTAAGGGGCAGAATTATCAGCAGGTGCCTGTTGGCTCTCATTTGCTCTAGCAAGGATTAAAGTAGAACATCAGAAGATTAACAAATATCAGAATTTCAGATGTCCAAAAGATGAGAGCTTGAGTTTTGCCTACAAATGTTTAACTTGTCACCAAAACCTCCTAAGAAAAAAAATGCTGATTCTAGAAATGTAACTTTTTATGGTTGACCAGGAAATTGCAGAAGGGGCATGGGGATATGCAGTGGATGCCCCAGAGCTCATCATAGCAAGGACAGCTTTCAAAAGAAAAAAAAAGTAAAGAAAAATCCAAGTGCTGTTTCCAGCCCTGCATAAGGAGAGGTCCAAAAGGCCAGCTCACAGTCCACCCAGGGTTACCCATACACTCTGCTGGCAGCAGCTTGGCACTGGTCCTACAGACTCAGCAGCAAGGCCAAAAATTAACAAAAATCTTGCAGGAGCTTCCCTGCTTGTCTCTCTCCATTGATATATCAAGCCTGGGGATAAGAGACAGCACCAGGTTCCACGTGGGATTTCTCAGCAGGGCTCCTCTCCCATTTCAGATCTGAGAGACTGTGGTCATTTGTATCTTGGAATATGTTTTTCTGTTCACTTTCCTTTTAATGATGCTGAAGAAAGGAGTGTCAACACAAAGAAAGATGTATCTGTCACTCTGGCATCGCTCTGATTTCTGGCAGCAGTCAGGCTGCTGCTTGGAACTGGCTGGAAAAAATTACTGTGGTTGGTTTTGTTGTTGGTTTTCTGAGGAAGGAAAACACTGCCAGCACTGATAACTGATTTAATTCAGAGCATACAAAGCCATAAAGAAAAAAATGTACCCAGACATTTTTCTCAAAAACCTGAAACTTTCCAAATGTGCTGCTTGAAAGTGCCTTCCCTTGCATGGCCATACCCTGCATCCCAGGGACCTCAGTGGCCTGGGCCTGGAGATGTCCATGGGGAATCTCGGGCTGCAATATCCCATGGGAGATGTCAGTTNTTGGAGATGAACACCATCTCTTCTTAGGGGTCCATGTAATCTTGGGCTGTAATATCCCATGGGAGATGTCAGTTCAAGGGAACACAGCTCATAAAGTGTGTTCTACCCAGTTTCAGTCTCCAAAAGTCACAGAATAGATGAGGTAGGAGATGCCTCTGGCAAGCACCTAGTCCAGTCCATGCTCAGAGCAGGGTCAGCCACTGTGGTTTTCTCAGAGCTGTGTCCAGTTAGATTTTGAATATCTCCAAGGATGGAGATCCTACAACTTCTCTGAGCAACCTGTACCCAATGCTTGGTCTACCTCGCAGTAAAGAAGTTAGTCATGCTGGCAATGCTTCCAAAATAAAAACCAATAATTATTAACCTCTTCAGGTTCTCTCTCCAGCTCTCTTTCTCTCTTCTTTTTTCTTTTTTTTTTTTTTTTTTCTTAAGGAAACAAAGATACGCAACTATTTTTATAAAAAGAAACCATTCTTTTAAAGGTCACTTTTTTGTTTTCCTCCCCAAACTCTCCACAAGGACACTTTGGGAATAATCCCACTAGTTCTGTCTTTATGCCAGAGCAGCACCTGCTGTGGGTTGCATTGCACTGTTGACAGAAGGACTGGTGATACTGTTGACCATTATTAACATTATTTATCTAGCACCTGGCAAATGCACTCAGGCTCTGCGTGCTAGGCACTGCCCAAATAAACCACAAAGAACACAACCTGTTTTCAAAGAAGGTGTTACTTGCCTGTTAAACAGTCAGCTGCAAAGAAATGGGTGGAGAGAAGCACAAGTTGTTGTGCTGCTCTCTGAACTTCAGCATCATTGCTTCCCCTATTGCAGCCATGCACAGGTGGGGAGTGAGATCTGGGCTCTGCTACCCAAGGGTATTAGCTGATCGAATGGACAGGGATGTCCTGTAGATGTGACCTGTTCTGGAGCCCTGTGAAATCACTCTGGTGCCTGTTGGGCTCTCTATTCATTTTTTTTAAAGCTGCAGTAGAAGTGCACTTAAAAATTAATACTTATTTTATAAGGACGTTCTTTTCAAGATGCTTAAGAAATACTCATTTGCATTTTTCAGTTGTGGTGTTTTTCAGTGAGGAAATTAGCTCAAAAGAAAAATGAGCAAGTGCACAGTTATTTCTTCTTGTAGAAAAATCATTTTCCATTGAAAAGGCATATTTTCAAGTCTACAAACAGAGTAGTAGGAAATTTCTTTTCCCAATACTGCTTCCCAAATAAAGAAAAAAAAAATGAAGAAAACCTGTGATTTCACCAGAGGAAGAAATTGTTGTGTTTAAGGGGACAGGTGTCAGTTTTGATGGGTGTCCAGAACTTTTGGGGCAGTCCAGCACTTGCCCTTCCAAATGCCACCACTGGGAAGAATGCCAGAAAAAATTAAGAAAGGACATGAGGTGGCAGAGTCAAAAACTTAGCATGGGAAAATCACGTCTTTGGAGAAGAAACTGCTTTTCTGGAGCAGAGACACAGCTCTAAGGACACTAGAGCTGACTTCGGCTTCTAGACAGGAGGGTGTTTCGGAGGGCTGTGGTGGAGACCTCTCTTCCCCACTCCACAGCATCCCAAGCAATGCCAACCTGCCCTTCCAGCTGGGCATAGCCCTCCTTGAAGTGCCCAGTGTTGGCCCTTGTCCCCACAGAGCCCAGCAGAGCAGCCAGCAGTGGCCCTGGAGCTCGCTGCAGGCGCGGGGCAGCATCACATCAGCTGATTTGGAGCCATGGAGGTGACTTGGAAGCAGGAGCTGATACCCACTGAGGTGTGGGTGGGCACATAAATCCAGCCTCAGGATCAAAGATGTCTCCTTCCACAGGGAACAACCAGGAACTTCATGTAGACTTGTTTGCAGCAGCGCTGCTGCATCTGGCTCTGATTGCAGATGGAGAAGTCAGACATCTCGCTCTCTCTTTCCCGAGGAGAGAGGCAGGGCTGAGCATGCAGCCATTGCCTTGGCACAGGCACTGCTTAGGTCCTTCTCTGATACTCAGAGTGTGCAGACCATATGTTACAGCCCTGCTTTCTCTCTTCTGTTTACTTCTATCCATTTCCCATGTGCCATCAGCCCCGAAGCTCTTTTTTCTCTACTAGTCTCTCGTGGCCAACAGACTGTAATTCCTAGGTCATCTTCAAAGGAGATGCAGAGCAGCAAAACCCAAGCCCTGGGGTGATGCTGTAAGCTTATCCTCCAGCAAAACCTGGAGGAGCCTTGTCTTTCAAGGGAGCATTTGAAGTGTTCTCTGAAACACAAAACCATTTACCAGGTTGCAACACAGTTATTCCCTTTGGCCCACGAAGTAAACCACATGTAAATTTGTAGTGTAGGGGAGGCACACAGTTTTTTTCATGGGTTTACATACTGTTTTTTTGTTACTGCACTTCTGGATGAGAGCAGTCCACTGCAGGTCATGGCTCTTCAAGTTGTGACCTAATGAAGAAAAACTCAGAGAGAGGATCAAGCATTTTTGGTGTAAACTGTCCAGCAAATGCTTGCTCACTTGAAAGCAAAAAGTATCAAATAGCAGGAAATAGTTTTTTCCATGAACATGTAGCCCAACAGCACTTTGCTTTTTGACTCCTATCCACGTTTCTGTTTCTTGGCCAGGTGATTCCTGCCACCTCCTCTAAGCTTTTCTACTCTCTGGTATTTTTTGATAGCAAATGTGAATATATTCCTGTAGCTCAGCCAGCTAGCTTAAAACTATATTATTTTCTATATTTCAGTGAAAAACATGGTGTCAAACAATAGCCACAGAAGTGCAAGCACCCTCAAAATAAGCTTCTATCTACATGTAAATAAAAAGAGTTTATTGCAGATTGTAAACTACATAAAATAATTTTGACCTGTCTCATGTAAATGTGCCTGCAGTGATACCTTGCAACAGTCTTGGGCCCATTCCAGCAAGATTTGATTTAATCCATGCTGCAGTTAGCGTTTTCTTTGGAACTGCAATGTTCTTCTCAGAAAGATGTTCAGGCTCCATCTCATATTTACTGAGTAGATGCCAATTAGGCTTGTGTTCAGAGATGTTGACAATGCCAGTGGTATTTAAACAGAAAACACCAAAAAGCCATACACAACCAGAGAAATTCTTGCTGGCAGTTCAAAAATGCTCGCGCGGGGTCATGGGGTGTTTCTCTCAGATTCTGAGCTGTTGCTTGCCTCCCACGCAGACTCTCTCATCTCGCAGTACAATTATTCTGTAGAAGGTCAAAAAATAATTAGATTTTTTTTTATGTTCCCTCCAACCAGCTCCAAGACACAGTGAAAGAGCTCTCAGGATGCCAGAGCCAGCGAAGTCAACCTCAGCTCCCAAAAAGGGCTCCAAGAAAGCCGTGACAAAGACCCAGAAGAAGGGTGATAAAAAGCGTCACAAAAGCAGGAAAGAGAGCTACTCCATCTATGTCTACAAGGTGCTGAAGCAGGTCCACCCTGACACCGGCATCTCCTCCAAGGCCATGGGCATCATGAACTCCTTCGTCAATGACATCTTTGAGCGCATTGCTGGAGAAGCCTCCCGCCTGGCCCATTACAACAAGCGCTCCACCATCACGTCGCGGGAGATCCAGACGGCCGTGCGCCTGCTGCTGCCCGGCGAGCTGGCCAAGCACGCCGTGTCAGAGGGCACCAAGGCTGTCACCAAGTACACCAGCTCCAAATAGCCAGATGTCCCCTCTGCAGCAGGACCATCGAGCACCGGGCCCTCCACGCCAGCACAGGTAGGCAGCCGTGGTCTGCAGGAATGGTCACAGCTGTTATCCACAGCAGTTTGCAGCCTGGGCGTGAGAAGCTGCCCAGAGGGAGAGGAGACAGCGATGTGGATGTCAGCTGATTTTCATCATCTGTTCAGGATGTGGAAAGGATTTGCCGAGGCTGGTAGTGGAGGCCCCTGCTTTTACATCTCATCCAAAGAACTGACCGACCATGGCATATCCAGTCTCCTCTGTGCTTGGCAAACATTCGTGTTTGGCACTGGGAGGGGGGACTGGCAGCGGCAGCACAGACACACCATCACTGAAGTCTTCCTGCTTGACTGCTTTCTCACAGTCATCTGATGTGGGTACTGAAGAGTCAGCGCTGCATCCTCTCTCTCAGAGCCTGAATCCCTCCTGGTGTGCAGTGGCTCAGCCCACCCTGTGCTGGCAGAAGTGGCATCAACAGCTACCAGGCACATATTGATTCAACAGCTATCTGTGCTTGACAGGCTGTTTTAAAGAGCAAGCCTGGCAGGCAGGCAGATGCCCACGTTGATACCAAGCACTAATCCTCCTCCTTGCTCCTGATGGATGAGCCATGGAGCAGGACGAGGGTGCTGGCGTTGGAGCTGCCCACTGCCTCCCACCTTGTGCTGAGGTGGAGGGATGGACAAGGTGGGATGTTGGGAGTGGGTCTCTGTCTTTCCTAGCTGCTGCTTTGCCTGCCTTAGGACTTGCTTTGGCATGCAAGACATTGCTAATTCTGCTGCTTTTCAGAGACTTTTCCTGCCTTGATGCTGCCTGGGTGTTCCCTTCCACCATAAGTGTGGGCAAGATGGGGTGGTGCCCATGGGGGTTCCCCTCTCCTGTGAGCAATAGGGTAGTGCAGGACAAACAGCACAGATGTTTCGGGCAGGGACTGAGGATTTGGGAAGGCATCTGGTGTGGGGGCACAGGTGGTTTGTGCATTTTGAGGGTTGGGAGGAAGCTGGTTCCCCTCAGAGATCACTGCAGGCAGCTTGCCTGGCCCTGCCCTCCCTAATCCATTCAGCAGTTAGAAAGCAAAAGCAAAATTGGGGGCTGGGTGAATATATAGGGATGCTTGCCTGCCTCCCAGATATTTAAAAGATTAAATAGTTTTAAACTACTTCAGATACTCCCCGTATCTTTTCAAAGTCCACAGTAAGGTGAGCAATAATAAAATCACGATAAAGCCATAGAGGTTAAGGGAGGAATGTCTTGGTTGCAGGTTTATCTTGCCCAGACTGCTGGATAGCAGAAGGGCCTGTGTAGAACTGGTGTGAAGTTGAAGCTTCCTACTCAAAACACAAAATTAGCCAACATTAAAAAAAAATCAAAGCCTATGGTAGGCAGTAACACTCAAATAAAAAATATTCATGTCTAAAATAACAACAGCTTTCTGCAACTTACTCTGTAAATAAAAGGAGCAGCAAGAAAATAGGATCCAGAACTAAGTGCAGATTCTCCCTAAGCTTCAGGACCTTGTTTTTAATTAAAAGGTAAATTCATATCCCAAAATAGCAGCCATGCAGTACATTTCTATCTTTCCCCTGCATTTATCTCTATCCTGTTTCTTTACACTTTGAGAGTGATTGGGACCTTTGGCAAATTTATGTTGCTTTTGGAGCTGTAGGACTCTGCAGCTCCAGAAGATTGGCACTGCAGTCATTTTCCCAGTTGGTCTGAGGCATAGCCCTGCTCAGAAGCCTGGGAGCAGCCTGGGGTCTCTGTGGTCTCTGTGCCAGAGGGAAGGTCAGTTTGTTTCTGGGCTGCTTGCACAGCCCTGCTTTGGGCATGAGCACCCCACACTGGAGAGGGGGCTCTCCCCCCACGCTCTGCTCAGCAGCACCACACAGCTGTGCCTCACAGCCTAGTGCCAGCAGCAGTCTCTGCTGATAGCTCTCAGAAAGAACAAAACCCAGCTTCTTGGCTGCCAGCACCCACAAGGAGCAGCTCCCAGCAGCAGCACCTGTATTTGGTATCAGTAGCATTGGTAACCTGGGCCCCTTGGCCAGGACACTTTGCAGGTGACAGCTTAGTTCTTCCTTTTGTTTCCAATCCAATAGTCAAGATCAGACACCAGAGATTAACATGTACCTGCAGTGGGCCTAGAGCCACCATCCTTGACACCTCTGCCACAAGAAATCTGGGCAGTGCATGATGCAACAGTGGGACTTCTGGGAGTGAAGGGCTGGATGGCATTGCTGGAGCTTTCTTCCTCTGTCCCTATGAGCTGCAGGTCAGAATTCATCCCTGTGAGGAATTCTCTTGAAGGCAGGAATTCAGAGTGGAATGAACACACTCCAGTCCAAGCAGTGTGTTTGAGCCAGGACACACATCTCCCAGGATCACCTGATACAGCCTCTAAACTCTCACTCTTTTGAGCAGAGCAGAGTCTCCACAGGCTGCAAGAAATCAGGAAAATAAAATGAGGTATTGGCCCTCCAGGGTCTCCTGGGCAGCTCAGGGAGCCAGGAATGAGGCTGGGCACTCAGATGAGAGCTGCTGACTCCATACTCATACTCAGAGTACTGATCCCATTTTCTTCTGCTGCTGTCGTCATTCTCCATTTTTTGGAGATTGTTTCAGAGAGAGAACCAGTGATTTAAAGCTACAAAAATACTTGAAGGCTTAAAGAAGATTTTTATATTGTCTAAAGCCAAGTGACTGCCATTGATTATATCCATGCATTTATGCTTTAGGTAGCCCTTTTGTACATCATTTGCTCTTCACTGTCCATTTGTACATTTGTATTTTTTTTTTCCACTCACTCCTGACAATGTGAAGCACAGGGTTGAGGAACTGACCCATGTTAAAACAAACCTTTTTTATTTTTTTCCTTTCTTTCAAGCTTTGTTTTAACCCTGTTCTGGTGGCTGCTCTGTTCTGTCACTGTTGTACAGACATTTGTGCCAGCAAAGGGAAGGGATGATCCAGGAAAGGCATAGCTGGTATAAGCTAGGACTGACACAGAAGGCATTTGGGAAATTAATGTACAGGACACCATCCTCAGCAGTTAAATGGGAATTGGTTTGCATGTGATGAGCTTGGGCTGAGCCTTAATATTAGAGGCAACAGAAGGTGGTCTAAAATTTCAAGGATTGATTGTCCACTAAGTAAGCTGAGATGTGACACACTTCACAGTTGCCTGGTAAGGAGGTTTGCTGCAGAAGATGGGTTCTGCACTATAGGATTAGTGCTTTTAAAGAATATTTTCAGCTCTGGAATTGAGAAAATGTTTTAAAACTGAAGATAATATACCAAGCCCCACTGCCCCTACCTGATTCCTACTGCAGTCCCAAAAGCATCTCTGGGCCATGCCCATGTTTTGCCAGTTAAAGTAAATGAACTACAGATTGAAAGTTGGAAAGGAAGGTGGAAAAGGTAATACAGCCTTGATACTAACCTCATATTAACCCCAAGGATATCACTGCACTGAGTTATTTGTTTTCATGTACAATTTAAAAGAGAAAACAAGCTGCTATAGATCTTCTGATTTTCCACCATGCTTCCCTAGAAGGGCCTGAAGTCCATCTGCCTTTCACAGCAGAGTTCAACCTATGGAGGAACTGAGTGGCCACCTCCATGGAGGCTTGCTCCTGCTCAGGACAGACAGGTTTTTAGTCAAGCATGGGGAAAACGAGCAAATACAAGTGTGGAGGACAAGTACCTGTCCTGGACACAGCTGTGTGCCCCACAAAGGGACACTAAAGAGTCCTGCCCAGTGGAGTTGTGTGGCCTGTGCACCCTTCACTCTGGTGAGAGGCAGCCATATGGGTAGCCCCACTGCCACCCCTGGAGCAGAGTTTGGCATGGCCTCTGCATAGCCCTGAGCATCTGTTCCATCATAGCATTTCCTGATGGTTTACATCCAGATCAAATTGTTTACAGAATGGGAAGAAAGGGAACTGAATAATAAAAATCACTTAATGACAGAATTTGGAGAGTTTCCTGGGACCACCACCTGGGAGCAATGTTTCATGCTTACTCCGTGCATGGTATCTCTTGGGCTTATGTACACAGAGTTTTTCTGACAATAAGTGTTACATCAAGTATGATCCATGTTATATTGCTGCTGGGTTATGGCCTTAGTGCTCATTACCTGCTTTCTGTTAAGTGTCTAAATAAAATGTAACTTCCAGCCTGTTGGAAGTCAATGGTACCCACCTGTCGGGGTGTCTTTGCTCCTGCCTTATCACTGGTGTTCCCCCAAGCCCTGCATTTCTCCTTCTCCATGATATTTCCTCCAGACCTGGGGTGACAGCAACCACCCTTCCAGCAGAGATGGAGCACAGCTGATCCTGACAGAGGGTCAGTCAAAAACCAGAGGAGCCCCTCACTGAAGGGATATCACAGGCTGCCTCTGGAGTCCTCATGGGGTGTCACTCAACCCAAACATGAGTGCAACATAAACATCTGTTTTTCTCAAGCCCTTCCAATGATCTTGTCCCAGGGAGAACTGAGCCTGCAATCTGTCCTTGCCACACTCCTGCCTGGGCTGTGCTCTGCCTGGCACCCATCATTTACCCCCAAGCAGGAACAGTTTGGACTGAACAGTGTGAGATTCTGTGGCTGAAGGAGTGTTTTATGCACATTCAGAATTTCTGTTGATCTGAATTAACAATTGCTAATGCTAGAAACATCTTTTCTTGGACTCTGAGAAGTTTACAGGCAACAACCGTGGGATGAGATGTAGCATCTGAAAACCCCAGAAAGAAAAAGATCTTCTCTTTAAAGAATGATTGGTAAGTACACTCCAGTGAAACACTTACCTGCTGGACATCAGCATCACAATGCATTTACTGGAGTGGGAAATGCATGTGCCATGCTGGACACTGTCTGCTGGACAAACAAGACTTCAGGTATGGCATATAACAGAAATCAGAGCTATTAATGTTTCTAGTGCCTCTAAAGAAATACAAGCTAAATATAATTTGGAAAATCAGTATTTAGATAAAAAAAAATCCCAACTTATAACTAGCTGAAGTCTTTATTTCCAAGGAAATAAATTTTGCTACTTGTACTGATTTCCATTTTGATACCCCTTTCCAGAGACACACCCACAGTGCACTTCCAAAACAGAGCTGACACCAAGGTATCACAAAGACCCAAGCCAGGTTATAAAAGGTAGAGCATAACCCTATGGTCATGCTTCTCCAGGATGTTGGGGGATAACTTTTTTTAAAATTATCCAGTTATTATCTAATAATTACTGACTGGTTATTCAAAGACCATTAAGTGGACTCAGGTGCCAGATGAATGTTGGCAGAACCAAGTAGAAGAACTCAGGAACATCAAAAGAAATTATGAGAGGATGAGGTTTGAATTAAGAGGAGCAGCCCTTCCTGCAATGAGTAGTCCACCTGTAGAGCCTTTGCCAATGGCTGTTGAAGATGCTAGAATTGGCTCAAGGACAAACTATGGGGAGAAAAATTCTTTAAGTCTTGCTAAACACTTATAAACTGTGCTGAAAAATACTGTAGGCTGAGAGAATGCAGAAAGGAAGTGACTGTGTGTGTTTATCCTATTCCCAGAGTCTTTCTTGCCTATTCTGTCACAGCCACAGCTGGAAACAAGATTTTGGGTTGGATGCACCAAAGGGCTGGTCTGTACACATATGAACTGTAAAGAGTTTCAGGCAGTTTTCTTAGGTCTATGGAGCTTAGATCTAAGCATGAAAGAAAGATTTTTACCTCGATTTTCTGTGTGGCTCCTGCACTTGCTTTGATGGTTATGTGGATTCTGTTACCCTGGCTTACATGAAAGATGCAAGAGATGCTTTGTTTCTAAAATAGTTAGGGTTAATAAACACAGATGTTGTGAGAATGAGGAATGGAGCTTCTGCTTTCTCATATAATGAAAAGCTGTTCTCAAAAACATTTCTCATTTTCTCCCTTGAAGTAGTTGATTTCAAAAAAAAAAAAAGTACACAATTTCCTGCCTTTTAATGTCCATAATGCTAATTTCATCCCCTGGCAAAAAAAAATCTCTTACCGAAATTCATTCAGAAAAAAAAAATTCTTACAGATTTGACTGTCTTCTAATGAAAGAAGAATATTCTAATAGTAATAGAAATGGGAAGATTGGTAGGAATGAGAAAGGAATGGCAATGGGTGGGTGTGAGGCACCAGAAGGGACCAAAGGCAGGAGGCTGTAAGTGAATGCTGCTGCAAGATTGACAGATGCTGGTGGGAGCTCGCTGAGGAGCTCCAAGATGCCAGCACACACAGTGTGCTGCTGTTTGGGAGACTGGAAATGCAGGGCAGGGAGTGAATCCTGGTAACTCCCAGGGTTGGAGCAGGATGGATGGTGTAGTTGGTACCAGAAAAGGCACAAAAGGCACATCCAGAGCCAGCCCATGTCACCAGTTCAACATCAACACAGGAAATGTGATGCAGACATGAGGGCATCATCCCTTATCCTCAAAGTAATTGCAAAGTTGGACACACATATCCTGTGTGCTGGTCAGACAGCTTGGATACAGCCATCTCATGAGGCTGCTGCTGCTGCTTTAAAATAACTTTGTCTGTCACTAAGGAGACAAAGTCACCCTCCTATAGGGATTTGTGCTCAGTTTGCTACACTGTGGCTGCTCATCAATCTTTTGGGTACATCCAGCCTTGGGGCAGGAAAACTTTCTCATCTTCTGGGCACTGCTCCCATTTATGGGCCATTAAACCTCCTCCTAATCAGGTGTGGAGAGCATTCTTTATACAAAGTACAGCCCTATTTGCCAAGACTCAGAAAAATGTCCAGCACAACTTTTCAAATAAACCAGGAGATGTTTGTGACCTAATCTGCCCCATGGACTCACCACATTCTGGTGAATACCATGCCTGCCTCTGAAAACTCACTCTGGACGTGAGAGTTATGAGGGCAGTTGAGACAAGGACCCAGTGTCCAATCTTTGCCTGAAGTGAAGGAAACATGAGGGTATTGAAACTTGTTTTTGTTGTTTTTGTTGTTTGCTTGTTTTTAGTTTGGTTTTTTTGGGGTTTTTTTTTTGTTTTTTGGGGTTTTTTTGGTTTTGTTTTTTTGGTTTTTTTGGGGGTTTTTTTGTTTTTGTTTTTTGGTGGGTTTTTTTTGGTTTGCCATAGTATTCAAGGGCCTCAGGGAATCCTGGTCTTGCAGGCACAGATGGAAACAGGCTATTGAACTGCTCCATCCCAATTAAACCTGCCCTTGCACAAAGCTTTCTGAGGCATGGCTAAGTTATAGCAAAGTGGGAAGCCTACGACAGTAAGGGCTGCCTGAGCATGTTGAGAGGAAGATGGTTGCTTTGTTGGGATGAACATGTATCTCACAACTGATTTCTCCTGTCATCAAGGTAATAAAAAGTCACATCTGAGTATTGACTTCAGAGATGCAGGATCCTCCCATCTCTTCCACAAACACCCTGCAAACGCTATATCCACATGTACTCAGACCAAGTCCACGCTGTTCCCATACTGACTTGCACTCTTGCCCTGGGTTAGAGCCAAACTGCAGCCTGAAGTGGAAAACTCCACAGCAGAGCAAAACCTTGAAATCAGCATTCATCCCTCAGTGCCTCTTGCAGCTTGTTTTGTAGTGAAGGGACCGAGACACCTCACGCTGCAGCTGATCTTGGCTAGCAAAAGCTGTCTCAGTGGGTCTGCCAGCAGCCACTGGCCACTTAGCAGGAGAGAGCCCGAGCTCTTTTTAGCTGGGATGATTCAGCACAAAGGAGCCTTTCTGGCTCAGCAGCAGGCAGCTCGCGCCTCTTCGCATCACGCCTCTTCTCAGGTTTTAAATACAAGGGACAAAAGTCCTCACAAACCCCTGATTCTGTCAATTCCCTGAACATATGCCTGAAATGCTCTTTCTGGCATTCAGGTGTCTTGAGATGGAAAAGAGAGAGCTCTTTAGGAAAAGAGGATTGCATGCACCATCTCTCTTTCGGAGCCAGTGTCTTCCCCAGCTTGGCTGAAGGATTGTGGTATTCACATATTCTTTGAACAGAGAGAGACACAATTCTCTCTCCCAGGATTTTCTGGGAAGCTGTGAGACGCTGTGAGAAAGCTCAGACGAAGAAGAAAACAATTCTTATCTTCACTTACTGCTCCTGTTGTTTGGCACATGTGGAATGTGTTATGGAGATTGTTTACCAAAGAAGGATTTCTTAATTGGCCACTGGTGATGGTGTTTGGATTAATTGACCAATTAGGTCAAAACTGTGTAGGGACTGTCTGAAAGGGACAAGAGGTTTTCTTTAGTATAATATAGTATAATAGTATTAGTGTCATATAGTATAATATAGTATATATAGTATAAATAGTATAATATAGCTTAAAAAAGCAATTGTTCAGCCTTCTGAAATCATGGAGTCATTGCACGTTATTCCCCAGCTGGGGGACACCTTGAATCAATAATGGATCACCTCAAAACAATAATGGATCACCTCAACACAATAATGGATCACCTCTTGTGATAGCTGGTGGCTGCAGGGCAGGATGCTGAGCCCCTGAGCAGCTGTGTGCCATGCAGGGGGAGCAGAGGGCTCCCTGCCCAAGGGAGGGCAGCACAGCACCAAAACTCAGCCAAATTTTAAAGGGATTTCACTGCATAGATGGCTAGAAGGATTTTCATAACAAAAGACTAAATAGATGCAAGTTTTCAAGCAACAGTAGCTCTCTGCTTTATGGGAAGGTTACACCAGATAGAAAGAAATCACAGGGAGAAGTCTTATACCACCCTGCCAGCTGCTGTGGGGCTTGCAGCACCCTCAGAAACAGCCCAAACCTGCTGGTCCAGGCAAGGAGCCTTCCCTAGGGAAAGGCAGAACAGAAGATCATGCCCTAGCTGCCCTATTCATGTAAAGGAAGAGTCAGTTCGGACTGTTCAGAAAGAAATACTCAGATTTTGGAACTTTTTCCTCTTTTTTTTTGGTTTTGTTTTTTCCTGTTTCTTTTGCTGTTGCTTTTGCTTTTGTTTGTTTGTTTTGTTTATAATTTACCATTTTGATAAAATTATTCATGTTTTCTTTGGGTTTAACCTGGCTGTGGGTAACTTTGACCCACAGCCACACAACTGTCAAGGCCTAAGTGGGCAACAGCTCGGAAACTGGCTGGGAAAAATGTGAAGGCAACACCAATATCAGCAGTTTTGCTTCTGGGAACAAAGATGCCAAAAGCATCTGTGCCTGTATAGGGCTGAACAACTTTCTACTGATGTTCTTCCTGTTTGTCTCTATCAGGCTGTCTTTGGGAGTGCAAGACAGGGAGCCACTGCTTGCTCACTCAGTGCTATTGCTAAGGGGGGAAAAAAGCACCCTGATTTCTTCCATCTGGTTGGCTGTGTGGGAAACAAGACTCTTATCTGCTAGCATCAGAGGAAATGCTGGCTGCAGCCAGCTGCTTCCCAAGACATGACCCCTGGCCCTGCCACTGCCCCTGTGCCTAACCTGGGGCATGCCTTTCTACCCCACTGCTGAGGCTGGGCAGCTGTCTGGAGAAAAGAGATCAAGTAAAATATGTGTAGGAAGAAGCAAGCATTTCTGAAGCAAAGGCTGACAGGGCAGTACCCTAGAAACTGTTTTTATAACATAAATGATTAGTGAGGAAGTGTGTGTGACTTGGAGCAGAAATCCACTCCCCAAGGAAGTGCCATCTCTTCCAGGCTCCCCACCAAGGGCACTTCTGCTTACTAATATTTTTGGACAAGAGATCAGTTTAGGAGGCAGCCAAGGGTGAGAACTCCTTGGATATTAGATACAGTGGTACTATTATTTAAATCTCTCACACATCTCTTTACCACAGCTCAGTGCCTGCAATGGATAAAAATCCAACCTCTGCTTCTCATTCTAGTTTCAAAACAGGTATGTTAGCTGGGTCTGATGATCCAAGTAGTAGTAGTAGTAGTAGTAGCATCTGTTGTTGCTGTTATCGACCTTCATAAAAGGTCTTTTGCCTGTCCTTGCAGGCAGTTTGACAGCAAAACTGTTTCCAGCACTGAAAATGGTGTCCTCTCCATTTTGTGGTTGTGTCACGTTCCTGCACTTGTCAGATGATGACCCAGAAGAGGTAAGAGCCATATCAGACAGTCTTCCCTGTCCCCTGGAGTCAGCCAGGGATAAGGTTTGACTGGGTGCTATAAAAAATTTATTGGAAGACATGTGGTTAAGCTGCCATCTCTGCTCACTTGTGGGATTTCATGGCACAGCACATCAGGTTCCATTTTACTATGCAGGGCTGCTCTTCTCCTGTGCTGGTATCTCCCTGGCTTTGCCAGTGAGCCCTCACAATTGACATTTCAGCTGTGGACATGCACAGTCTGAACCACATCGTGTGTTCTATCCTGTGTGTCTTGCTAGATGCCCATTTTCTGTGCTCAATAAGCTCCAGTGAAAGATCCTAGTTGGATTCTCAGGCTATAATTAAGTGAGATTTCATTAAGAATTTAAACATTTTTAACAAGGTGTAAAAAAGTCCTTTTTCATCATCTAAGATTAAACTCTCTCCTTCAAGTCAGCCAGCCAAGACACTTCCACCAGGGTGCTGAGTCACACAGCTGAAGATGGTACCACCTTGTCCTTGCAGGAATGGGTGTGATAGCATCTGGGTTTTGAGCCCTGAGCTGAAACAGCACACGTGACATACTGACAAGCCAAGTCACTGAACCAGAGGGGAAGAGGCCTTGGGCACCCAAACACACTCTGCAGCACTCCAGTGCAAAGCCTTGAGCCTGAAAAGCAGCACACACACACAGAGCTCCTTCAGCAGCTCCTGTATGAGCTGCTTAAACCTGCTGCTGACAGTTATTTTCATTCTCATAGAGAAGGGTAAGCCGTGGGTATGGCAGAGCAGTATTCGGTATAAATCAGTTAATTGAAACTCAGCCAGCTTGTGTCAGGGCAGAAATAAACCTGACAGATTTCATCCCAAATATTTTATTTTTTTATTTTAGCAATGCTAAAGCAATTAAAAGGAGAGAAATCTCAAAACCAAAGAAAACAGCTTCTCTTCCAGAGAGACTGCTCCCAGGCCCAGGGCAGGCTGGCAGGATGGCAGGGCATGACTGAAGGAGTGCCAGGGGGGTGCTGCCCCGTGCCAGGGTGCTGCAGGCAAGGGCTCTGCCAGCCTCCCCTCACCTGCACTTTGCTCAGGCAAGCCCCTCTTTCTGCTGCTCCTCACTGCAGGAGGAGTGCTTTTGGCTGGCTCCTCCCTGACAGGCAAGGAGGTACCAGCTCCTCTCCCTCTGAGCCCTGTCTCCAGAAGTAGATTAAACTTGAAGAAATGAAGGGGTTATCCATTTCAAAGCCCCCCAACAACAATCTAAAGGTGAAAAGGCCTTAAAGGATTGCTCATCATGCCACCTCAAGGAGGAGGCAGGTTTTCACACTACTGTTGAGGGAGGAGATGTAGTCCCCACACACACTGTCAGCTGCAAAAACCCAGCATGGATAAAGGAACATCACTTTGCTTTACTCCTCTCTGCCTGGATGACAGGTATCTGATGTGCTGGTGTCTCTCATCACTGGAGCAAAGAGCATTTTCCATTTTGTGAGCAGAATGACATGCACTAGCAGGAAGTGACCTATACCCCAGGAGTGCACACTTCTTTCATTTTGCAATGGAAGGAGCCCGAAAACCTTCCTTGGAGAGCAATATCTGAATTAGGCAAGGCTGTAGCAGGTAAGACATGGCTGAGAGGGAACAGAGATCTGTGAAAAGTCCATCCAGCCGTGTCTGGTGGCTGTGTATCCCCCAGGATGTCACATTCCTGACCTTCCCCCCAGCAGTAAGCTGTTAACTGTTTGCCATGGTAAGCTGCTGGGCTGAGAGATGCTGAACAACATCTGATTCAGCTCAGTCTGAAGCTCACTCAGCTCAGGCTGGCATAGACATGGCCTCTCCACAGACCTGACACTCACAGGGACAGCCAAAAGCCCTTCCAGAGCTACAGCCCTTCCAGGCATCCATTTACCATCTTTGTGTATTTTAGGGCAGAAACTCTGCCTGAGTCACCTCTCAGCAGGGTTTATCTGAAAGCAGAATGCCAGGGACTTGGGTCATGCCCTCTTGGAAAAGTGGAGAGCCCCTTGAGAAGATTATCCTGCAGATCTGTTCTTACTCACCCGCTGGACTGGCACAGCTGCCTTGCCTTCCCCACAGGAAGCTTTCCCACTGAAAGACAAAACTCAGTGCTGCTTCCTGAATCCCACAGAGTGCAAGATAAATCCATCTGCAGGGAAAAAAAAAGAGAAGAAATAAAGTGTGCAAGTTTTGCAGACAGTTTTTGCAGGCACCTGACACCAGTTGCACACCTCTGTCCTGCCTGCAGCTGCTGCCAGAAGTTTTTGCCATTCCCATATCTGTCCTGGAAGAAGTTGTGTCTCTGCTGTTTGGAGAGTGGGACCAGCAGCAGCTTGAGAACAGTCTTGGGCCCCAGGAGCTTCAGCTTTCCCTGCTTTCTGCATCAGGCTGTCACCATAAGGAAGTCAGAGCCACCTGGCTGGGTTTCTCCTGCACTGAGCTGCTTGAGCAGCACAAAGCTGGGCAAATTCAGCCCACAGCTTCCCAGGGACTCAACTTTATCTAGTGCCAGTGGTCATGGAATGGCCTACATATACCCTTTCATCTTCTAGTTAGAAACAAAACAGGAAAATTAGCCTTCCTCTTACTCTGCCTGCCATAAAAAAAAAAAAAAAAAGGAGAAAAGGAGAGCACAGATTCCTGAAGCTTATGGAGAGTGGCTAAATATTGTCACAGAGTGACCAAGCATTGTATTCAGCCATCCCTGCTCTCCTTCCTGTGTTTCTTGTGCCTAACAGCACTGGTCAAATCCATGGTGCTCATATCTCCCATGGGCATATTTTGCAGCACAGTTTTGATTCCATGAAGTGGGTGTTAGCTTCATCCAGTGTGAATAATTTTGGAGGTGGGACTGCAGGTTCCCTCCTCTGCCCTGATTTGGAGATGCCCTGAGGCAGACAAACCTCTACACTCACTCAGAGGCAGCAGGGGGATTAGGGACAGATTTTTGAAGCCTGTGTCTGTTCTCCTGATGCTGAAGGACCCAGGATCTAGCCAGCAGAGCACAGTGCCTTCCTCATGCAGCAGAGCAAGCTGTGTTTAGAACCCAGAGATCTGGGTTCCTTCGATTCTTCTTCGATTCTGAAATCAAACCAAACGCTTCACAACTTACTTCATGAGGTTCCTGTGGGAACAGAATCTGACATGCTGCACCTCTCCCTAAAACTAACATGATCCTACTGGTGGAAGGTGGGGGGGTTAGTAGCACTTAATCACACAGTTGAGTAGCATAAATCTTCCTCGTACTCAGGCTGAAGAGTCACAAGTTAATGACAAATATTTGTTCTCTTTAATGTGTGTACCGAGGGAGGAGTGCCCAGCTCCTTCCAGCTTTCCTCCTCCATCCCTCTGACAGCTTCAACACCACCTGCTCTTAGAGCAAAGTGGGCACAGGAATAAAATCCATGCTGATTTTTGGACAGGCAGGCAATACATGTGCATGTGAGAACATGCACTTTATTTTTAAGTACAGTGAAGAACTTGGGCACACCTTATTGCAGATGGAGTGATGCACTTCACTTGAAACAAAGAAGTATCAATATTGTTATTGATATAAAACATGAATTTTAAAATATTTCATAGTAAATGCAACAGTGATTTGACGAGTTTGATGGCAAGGTGCACTTGGTTATTTGCTGCATAGAGGACAGAGGAACACAAAATTGTCAGGGAGACTCTCCCTGCAGAAAGACCCTCTTGCATTCTAACTCCTACTTTGAGGAGAGTTTAGGGATGGTTGGATCCAGACTTAGTCTCAAAATTGGCCAACAATTTCTATATAAAGGATTTTACATGTACAATCAATCCCTTTTATCACTTAGCTAAGATTTCAAAGTTTCAGAAAATCTAAAAGAAAACATTTAGGTCTTTCCTCCAGGCTGCCTTTTCTGTATATTGCTATAATTCTACCATCTTTCCTCCAGGACCCCACCCCTCACAAGGGTCATTGCTCAAATTCCCTGGGAGCCAAGACCAGCCTCACAGGCTCCCACTGCTTCACCTCACTCCTCAGCTGCCAAGGACCTTGAGCACTCTCCTCTGCCTCCCAGGCTGTCCCAAAAATGGCTCCAACTCCCCAGCAGCTCTTCTCCTCCTTGTCCTCCTCCTCATCATCATGTGTTCACCCCTCTCCTTCATCTGTAAAGACAGATATAGTCTGTATCTTCTTTTTTT
>VZRH01002121.1:1364980-1379589 GCA_013397555.1 Urocynchramus pylzowi
CCTATGAGAGCTGGATCATCCTGCCCTTCTCTGGTCTGTTCCCACTAAGGAATCAGACAAAAAAGAAGCTTCTGCTTTTCTTGCGTAGCTTTCAGACCACAAAGAGTTTCAACACAGTGCATCACTGGTGCAAACACCTCACAGTGAGGACTCTGGAAGGACTGACTGGCCAGCTGGTGTCACCCTGCAAGGCACAGTCAGACACATCACCAGCTAATGGAACAAGATGCTTTTGTAGCCCTGGGGCTTCAGACTGAAACACCATGGTCCAGAGAGGTGACCAGATCCCAGGCTCCCAGGGATCTATGGTGGCAGGGAAAGAGCATGAAAAGAGACCCAGAGGCTGCTTTTCAATAGCAGTGTCACCCTGCTGAGTGCCACCAGTGTGCTGCTGAGCCATGTGCACCTCCCAGCACTGCCCACTGCTCTGGGGTGGCAGAGATGGCCTTGTGTGGCCATGCTGGCACCCCTGTGCTGCTGAGCCATGTGCACTGCCCTGGGGTGGCAGAGATGGCCTTGTGTGGCCATGCTGGCACCCCTGTGCTGCTGAGCCATGTGCACTCCTCTGGGGTGGCAGAGATGGCCTTGTGTGGCCATGCTGGCACCCCTGTGCTGCTGAGCCATGTGCACTCCTCTGGGGTGGCAGAGATGGCCTTGTGTGGCCATACTGGCACCCCTGCAGCAACATGTGGCTGGTGTAGTCATGTCCCACATCCCCATCTCAGGGTGTCCACAGCACCCTTCAGATGTGGGCCTGGACCCATCATTTACACCCTTTGTGTTCCAGGGGGGTGTGCTTTGAGTTTTTTGTTTGCTTTGCCTTTTTTTTTCAGTGGTGAATGAGCAGTTCTCTATGCTGTGTTTGCAGGGGACAGTTGAATATCTACAGCCTTGCTCTGCCATGACAGACATGTATTGTCAGTGCTCTCATTGGAGCTTGTATGTGCATGGTCTGTGGTATAATGGGGTTCTGATCCACATGAGGATCACTGAGCTGCTGCAATATGAATTATAATAGGTACAGGTGATATATATAAGGTTCAGAAAAGATTAGTGTCTTTGAAAGTTCAGGATTGATGCTGCTCCTGTACAGAGAATAAATGATCTATGTAAACTTTGTCCTCAGTTTTCCATTAACTTATATTTGCTAATGTTTTTTCTACATGTAAGTAAAACTGATAAAAACTCATGAAAAAATCATGAATATAATATATACACTATTGTGGATATCTAAGGTTTAACACCTTGAATATTGGTGCCAACATTTGGATCCTTTTTTAATGACTCCTTTTGTAAGCCCAGACTTAAAAAATATGTGATTTGGAAAACACTTTGCAGGCAAATTATTACATTTTCCTGGAAAAAAAAAAGGGAAAAAAAAAAAGAAAAAACCCTTCTTCTAAAGAGCTTCATTGGATACTCTTTGAGAGATCAAACAGTTATTCAAATATTGTTATCATTGTATTAAAAGGTAGAGCAACTCTACCATGATTAATTTTTCATGTATTGAGTAGAAAGGGATAATTAGAGTGTGCTTCATACCGATTGACTGCAATGGCTTTCTAATTAAGTAGATGACTGCAGAGCTAATGAGATTCAAAATTAATTTTTATATATTAATTTGGCCAGACCTATTTTAAGAACCACGAAAACAGATTGGTCAGAAGCTTTCTTTTGATGTCAATCAGCCAGCTATTTTGGAAATAGGTGCTTTATCGCCAGGGTGGCTCTTTTGCGACGGCTTTTGCCTCTACCTGGTGGCTGGAAGATGAATTGCATGATTCCCAGGGTTTTTTTTGGTTGGAGACGGGAAGTATTTTTGGATAAGAATATATATAAACACGAAAAGCACTCTGAGATTTTACTATTTGAGGACTTATCTTTTTTCCTCACCCCACAGCTGGGTCAAGTCACTCTTGGAAAGGACTGGTCATGTGGATATGTGGATAAATAAGGTACATTCATCTCAGCATTAGAAGTCATGGTTCATATATCTGTAAAATTCTCTTGAAACCATCAACAAACTGGTGTTAACAGACAAGCAAAACCCAAAAGATGCAATCAATTCGATTTTCAAAAGGCATTGGATAAATCCTGCAACAGCAACTTGTGAAATAGCTGCCATGGATTAAGAGAGAGTGTTTTCATGTGAGCAAGCAATTGGCAAACCCCAGGAATACACCAGCATTATTCACAGGGAAGGGGAGTCCCAGCTGGAGTCCTACACTGACATATGCTGCAGCTCCTCTGAGCAACCAGTTTCCACAAAATCCACAAGTGAAGGTTTAATAGACCTATCACAGGAATAATAGACCTTCTGGGATATCGAGTAAAGTCAGTCAACTGTATACTACTGTGCAAAACAATAAGGACAAAAGTTACTTCAGCAGTTGCAGAAGGGTTTCAGAATACACAGAAAGTGGACAATAAAGTGGCAGGTGAAATTGCAGATAAAAGACAGAATCATTTAAGTCAAACCCGTCAGCAAACCCAGCTGTAGCCTCCAATGTGCAGAGATAAAACCTGAACAAGCTGTTGCAAATCAAAACAAGATACACAGTTCTGGGCCGACATTTCAAGGCAAATATAAATGTGAAAATATGTTACAGAAAAAACTGCAGCCATCAGCCATGAAAATAAATAACTGGGGAGGGTGGGAACTGTGTGCATGAAGTCTTGAGCAGGATGGAGAAAGGGAGCAGAGAACATTGTCTGAGGGTGTATGCAACCCTGAGCAGGTGGCAGATGCTGCAGGGAAGGAAGAGGAGGGTTTCTCACACAATGAATGCTACAGCTCCACAGCAGCTTGTGGGAGGATGCCAAAGTTTGCACAGTTCAGAAAGACATCACCCAAATTCCAGGAAGGAAAATCCATTTGTCACTATCAAAAATGAAGGTGTTACTTCTGGTCAGGAAGTCTTTGGACCACAAATATTTGCAGTCTGCAAGCACTTCTGTGAAACACCACCACTTTCTTGTCATCTCTTTTTGCTCTGCCTGCAGGACCTGTCACTTCCAGAGACAGGGTAACAAGCCAGGAAGCTCTTTGGTCTTCTTATTCTTGATTTTTGGTATAATTTATATCCATTACATTTCACATTTGAAGAAAAACACCAAAGTTTACTAAGCATTTGCTGGAACACATCTCCCACTAGATGACATTTCAAACCTCAGCAGGAGTCATCTACAGTGTCTATAACAGGAATGGAGACAGCTAGCCAGAAAAGCCTCAACTAAATGTGAAAGAGGGCTAAAGAGGACTTGCTGTTCACAGTGTACAACAAGTGCTACACTGAGAAACTGCAACAAATTCCCATAGTATGTGTACTTAGGAAGTCTGTATGGCATGTACAGCTCACCTTAGTTCTGGTATACTCTTGTGAGCTTGACTTTGCAAAGGCAGTAAAGTTCATTTAATTTGGTCTCTGGTGCTTTTGTGTGAATAATTAGTAGAAATAATTTTTTTAATAATAATTTTTTAATAATTTACATTTATACTGAACACTTTTACAGTTTGGGATGATTTTCCTCATCAGACCCGGTATGGCTCAAGCTGCTCTCTTCCTGTGGGTGTAGGCAAAGCCTGCCCCAGGGATGGAAATGACCCAACAGAAGGTTTTGTCTGCCTGCACCTTTCATTTAGATTGTGTCTCAGGGCAGTCAGTGCTCCCACAGCACTGAAAGCCTGATCATAGTCCATGGTGAGCCCTGCTGCTTCGCAGGCTCGGCCCAGGAGGTGCTGGGTACCCCCTGCCATGGCCCCCACCTGTGGGCATGGTCTTCACTGCACAGCCAGCTGTTGCCCTGTTCTTTTGAGTTTCCCTAAGCCTTCTGATGTTTACATTCTTGTAATGGAGTTTCTCACACACTTTCATGTAAATAATGATTGTTTTGCATTCTTCTCTGGAGGAGGAGAATTTTGATGGACTGTTAGTTTGACCAGTGTGGTTGGAGAGGTGGTAATGTCATTCTCCAATCCACTGTCACTTTTGGAATTCTATAAATGTTGAGGTCTGAAAAATAAAATTCTCTTTTCCTGTTCCTGTTCAGATGCTGGAACACCTTGAGTGAGTTTTATTATTTCTTGTCACAACGGTGACACAGCCAGCCTTGAGTAGCACCAAGAGGAAGAGAACAGGTCTGTATGGCTCTCAGATAAGCCAACAGCACCAGATAAACCCTTGCAATGACACTGCTAGTTATAGGAATACAGAAGCAATCCAACCCAAGCAAAGAAACTGGGCTCAGACCTGCCAGCAGAGATTGTGCCTGCTGTGACTATACATCCCAGCATATCTCAGTGAGCAAAACTGTCAGTGGACAATAGAACAATCTAGATGGACAGCAGCAGTGAGGGCTGCCAGGAAGGTCCACCCAGCACTCCATGTGTTTGATGTGCCAGCTGCTTCTGATAGACCACAGCAGTACTGCAAGCTCATGTCCCAAACAGTTCCAGTTGCTGGGATTCAGACTCTGAGGGAGAGGGAAGAGCTCAGAAAAATGCTGGATTAGAAGCAGCCATGTCTCTTGGGTCACCTGCCATCGCCTCTGCACATCCAAAGGAGTCTGGGTACCTGGGAGATGAAGTGCAGTGACAGGCCTGATACTGGGCAGCTCTTCCAGCAGTTCCAGGTTTCACTAGCTCAGTGTTACAGGAGGATGGGATGGCTTGGCACAGGTTGACTGCAACCCATGACAACCAGCCTGAGAAGTTCAGTACCAGGCAGGAAGCCTGCCAAATTGTGAGACTATTGTGATTTTCTACTTTGCAACCACTTTCTACTGCAGCATTACATCTCAGTAAGTCCTAAGATATCAGTTTTAGATGGGGCCAGAAGAAAGGGAACACTAACTGATGCTCCCTCCTGGCAGTTTCATCCCTCTCTTCTGCTCTGCCTCAGTAATTTACCTGGCTCAATCTTCCTTGCCCTGTTTTATCCTGCTTTTTTTCCACTGTTTGTTGTCCTGTTTTGAACCACAGAACAGCTGGATTTGGAAAGGACCTCTGGAAGTATCTGGTCCAAGCCTCTGGTCAAAAAGGGTCATCTGCAGCTGGTTGGCCAGGCCCATAGTCAGATGGCCTTTGAGTATCTCCAAGGACAGAGACTCCACAAGATGGAGACTCCTGGGCAGCCTGTGCCAGTGCTCAGTCACCCTCTCAGTGAGAAGGTGTTGCCTTGATGTTCAGAGGGAACCTCCTGTGTTTCAGTTTGTGCCCATTGTCTCTGGTCCTGTCTCTGGGCACTGCTGAGAAGAGCCTGGCTCTGTCCTCTGTGCACCCTCCCTTCAGGTATCTGTATAAGCTGATGAGATCCCCTGGGTCTTCTCTTCTCCAGGCTGACAGTCCCAGCTCACTCAGCCTTTCCTGATGGGAGCAGTGCTCCAGCCCTTTCATCGTGTCCATGGCCCTTCTCTGGGCTGTCTCCAGCACGTCCACGTCCCTCCTGTACAGGGGAGTGCAGAACTGCACCTGGCACTCCAGGTGTGGCTCCCCACTGCTGAGCAGAGGGGCAGGATCCTCCTGACATCCTCCTCCTGGGAATACTTTGCCTGGGAGGGCACCAATAGCTCTCTTTGCACTCCACAGCAAAATACCAGGGGAGCAACACTGCAGAACTCATCTGAGAAGAGATGTTTCATGGAAAGAAATAGCCACCAAGTTCCTACCAATGGATTAGCAAGGCTAACCACTTCTGTATTTTGGAAAAATACTGCCTTGAGGCTAAACAAACCATCTGATCAAAAGTTACAGTATATGAAAAAGGCAAGGACCTTCCAAGAGAGCCTTGCCTCAATCCATAAAATAGCTGGAGATCATGGATTAGGAGAGGCAGCAATCTTGTCTGTAGAACAGTAAAACACAGATACAAGGCAATATTCCTTCAGCAATCCAAATATTCACACATCTCTAGCATCTGCAGGTTTATACAGCATGCAGTTGCGTGAGAAAGCAAAGAAATAATATGAGAATTTTCTCTTCCAAACAAGACCAAAGGTTTCCCTTCATCCCTTCATCCCCATTCCCTTTATCCCCTTTGCAAGAAACAACCCTAAGCACCCAGTGATATCCACCCATGAAAAGTCCAGCATCCCAGCACCCCAGCACTGTGCCCCATGACTACCCCAGGACTCTTCTCTGTCCCAGTCTGTGTTGACAGCATGCTCTGTTGGTTAAAATTTTTATAATAAGCCAATTTTGACAACCTTTTTCATCAGTGACAGTGGCAGCTGTGGGAATAGTTTTACTTCTAAGTCTCTCAGCCTCCTCATAGTTCAGAAAATATTTCGTTTTCTCCACTGTAGGTGGAAATGGAGATCAGCACTTTCTAATGTTAGAGCAATGCTCTCTGCACGAGTAGCAAAGAGTCCCAATGTTTCACCCACAGTCTGCAAAACCCAAGGGCACCCTGCATTTCTCTGACATGACATGGCAGAAGGGGCAACTAACTGTAGAGGCAGCAGCTAAGGGAGATGCTGCACACTCCAGTAGGAATGGTTAGAGATATTCCCAGAGGATTTTTTTCACCTGAAAATGTGTTTTGGGCCCTTGAGGACAAAGAAATCATCAAAATGGCATTTATAGCTGAGGGTCAGGTCAGGAATTATAGAATCATCAAGGTTGGATGAGACCTTTTAGATCATCAAGCCCAACTGTCAGCCCAGTTATAGCTCTGTACCCCTAAACTACTGAACTGCTCAGGAGAAGCAGGCACAGTGGCAGTGGGGCTGTCTGGCTCTGCAGAGCCCTGTGAAACTTGCTGTGGCATGACTGATGGTGGGCTTTGAAACCAAAGCTGCTCTCTGGAAGTCATCTTGTGTGGCTCTAGTTTCTTTGAGGGCTGTGAGACCCATGTCTGTGGCTACAGGGAAAATCAGCCTGGCAGCAGAGGGGGAGTTGGAGCACATGCCTGACAGCCCAATGAGCTTCCCATTCCCCCAGCCTGTGTAACCAGGGATAATTTTTGTCCTTTTTCCTGACTACAGTGTTCAGGCTAGAATATCTGAAGATAAGGGTGTTTTGGGGCATGCCAGATAGAACAGGAAATGACTCCTGGCTGTAACTAAGCAGGAAAGAGGGTCTCTTGTATGCAACCACGTGGCACATCCTCCCACAGCCACTGTGGTGCTGCCAGTGAGGCTGCTGTGTGCTGAGGGGCTCCAGTCACTGCAAATAAGCTTCACCAATTTTGCTTAAAAAGCAGAATTTGGACTGCTTCCCAGATTATAATTACCTATGTATAAATATAATGATAATTACGCTACCTGAGATCTCAGAGCACAAAGCTGACAAGTGATGACAACTAAATTCATTAAGAGTGCAAATGCTCTTCCTCTCCTTTATGAAACAACACTGAGTGATCTCCAAAGAAGTCCAGCAACCAGAGACATAGTCTCTTAGTAAGTGAGCCTGGTGAAAGCTGCTGCTGAGGCAGGACAATGAACCGTGGTGCTCAGTAGCAAGCAAATCAGCAGAAAATAGAATAGCTAAGACACTAGATTTTGAAAATGCCATGTGTTTCATACATTTTGAGTGAAATCTGTCTTTAAGCTTGTTTAAACTGGGGAATAAATCAGGGCAGGGGCCATTTTTTATCACAGAGGACAGCTGGTATGGCATGGCTTGCTCCCAGAGTACAGCCCTTTTACCTTTCCCAACACACACAGGGTAGCTCTGTCCAAATTTCTCACAGGGTATAGTCCCAAGGGCTGTGCAAAGCCCAGCCTAGCATGGGCTGACCAAGGAGGTGAGCTGGCATAGGCAAAGCTCAGCCTGGGAGCTCAGCAGCAGGGCAATGCACACAACCTGGGCCTGATCCCTCTGGATGCTGGCAGAGGGACATGGTGTCTCTGTGTACCCATCCCAGAGCCAGAGAGAGACTAAACTGAGGCCCACCACAGTACTAGTGAGGCTTTTCAAAGTGGTTTTTCAAACACTTCCTATTTTTCCACATTCAGATTTGCCAAGCCTCAGGGATGCCTGTGAATGCTCAGAAATATGTTACAAAACGCATCTATGGGAAAAAATTACTATTCTTGAGTCCCCTGGGAAAACACAAAAAGAGGTTATGGTGCAGAGTGTGCTTCCAGTCCAGGACTAGAAACCAAGACTCTGTCTTTCCATTGAATTCTAGGTATGAAATAAAACTAAGAAAGGGGGAGACATAACGAAGTCATAATATCTCACATGTAAATCCTAGGATGATTAGGAGAGGTGCTAAATGCCAACTTCACCTTCTCTTGCTGAGAGAAACAGCCACAAGGATGTGGTGGACCCCCACCATTATCTGAGCAACCTGTTATGCTGACTTCATGTTTGCACATTTCAGTTAAAATTTTTATTTTTCCAACAGGGCAACTCATTCCCTGCCTGCAAGTGTTTCATTAGAGCTGTGTGTTTCCTCCCCTAAGAGGCTGAAATCCCTTGTCTTTGAATAGAATTGAACTTCTAGAAAATGAACAGGCTAGACCAAAGTCACAGTGTTCTTGCTTTCACTCCACCTTCATGCCCATCCACCAGAAGCTCTTTGAATACACTTTGATAAGTAATTGAAAGAATTTTCCTTCGTGCTTTTCTTCTGCAAATGTTGCTGTGTCCAACAAGCCCATGGCAAGCTCATGAAAAACAGGCTACAAGGTCCTACTGCCAGGAAGGAGCCAAGCAGGAAGGTGGCTGGATGTGTAGATGTTACAAAAACAACCAGTACTGTTTAATCTAATGGCATCAAATCTAACCAGCTTCTGGAGAAGAATCTCTTGGTGCTGAGCAAGTAGGCAACATAATGGCAGATGATGCTTGATGCTGATAAAGACAAAATAACAGAGATTGGAGGAAGAAGCCTAATCCTGTCTCTATGTAAACCGTAAAAAGTTCAGAAAATGTTAGTTCACTCCAGCAAAAAAAATATTTTGGAGGCATTAAAATCCCTAGAAAAGAGTATTTCAGTATGAAATGGGTGTCTAAATATTAGAGAGAGCTGAAGGAAATACTAGGGAAGAAATTGAAGAAGTCTGGATTCTAACATCATATTACAAACATTCACATGTAGGTACTGAGGAGTAGCTACTGATGGTGGTACAAGAACTGTATCCCCACATTCCCATGTAAAAGCAGAGCTTGCCTGTCCCATGAGCAGTGCAGCCCTGCAGACTCTCCACAGCCAGAAGCATCTCTATCACTACTTGAACTCCAGTACTTAATCTGCTCATCTTCTGTGTCATCTCCTTGCTCCTCATGGTTCTTGTGGCATCACCAGCCCCTGCTCCCTGCTGACCACATCAGGGTGTTTGTAATGTGTTGTTGGACTTCAGTCCCAAACCCATCACTCAGTTAAGCTAGAATGTCTACCAAGACAGTGTTTCCCTTTTGTACTCTGTTCTTGTTAATTAGTCCCCTAATCCCCCAGCCAAGCAACAGGAGCTGGCAAAGTGAGGAAATCTGTCCTACTGCCCCTTTATTTTGATGAGCTGACAGCAAACTTTCAGCAAACTCTTGGGCAAAGCCACAAGAGCTGACTTTTAAATCTGTTTGTGCATCATAAGGTGAGACCCTGTGAGAAAGAAAGGGCTAATCCTGCGAAACAAACAGTAAAAGGTAATTTCCAAGGGTTTGCTTTTCACTCAGTACCTCAGTAAATGTAGAGGAGAGATAGGCAAAGTACAGAAAAACACATCAATGTGCAGACTTGGGCTTTCTCCTCTGCTTACTTGAACTGAATAATTAGTCTCACATTTTATTTATTAGTTTGTTACAGTATGTAACAAATAGTATGTTACAGAGCTTGCTATTATGTAAAACTACGTTTCTGATGCATTAATCTCATTATCACTTCCTTCATAAATAACAATCAAGCCTTATTCAGCTTTTATTTGTTCTTGGCCACCGTGCAATTTTTGAACATGAAATTTGCTTTTCTATTGGTTTATTTGTTGTTTTGCATGTTGTAACTAGCGGAGCCTTTAGCTAAAGTGAGGAGGGAGAAAATACCCAAAGCAATTTGGAGTGAGGAAACTCACAGGCAGTGTTTGAGTAGGGTGGAGCTGAGCTCCTTAGGGTAAATTATAAATGGATGGTATGAAGTCTAAAGGAATAAACAAGTTCCAACACCGAATCGCTGCTGTATCCACTGAGGATTTTAAAAGAGGCAAGAGTATGAATCGCTACAACAAACGCCAAGAGAGCTCAAAATTGTTTCTACTCTTTCTGAAAAGAAAAGCTACGTACAGCCAAGAAGCCTTGAACATAATTCCTGCAATAAGGATCCCAGCATTTTGAAATCCATTCTTGGCTTTAAGAAGAATGAATGTTAGCAATAAAAGTATTTTCTGGAACACTTCCAAACCTGTGCGGTTCCTGCAATAGGGGAGGGATCAAATTTCACCATATGGAGCTTGAACTAGTTCTTCTATTTCTAAAATAAACTCAGATGCAATGTAGAAACATAAATTTTGCTCATTTGACCATTCTTGGGCTGGACATGGAACAGATTCTCATAGGGACTGGAAGTCCAAACGCCTGTTCACAGAGAAATTTCTCATGCTTTCTTTCTGTAGTGATTGGAGAAATAGTCTAAAATCCTGGGCTTGTCCAACTTGAATTCACTACAATGATCCTGTCAGCTCCTGTCCTCAGACAAGTTTGTACACCGTGGCAGGATGAGGTCTCCTGGAGGAGCTTTGAGCAGACAGAGATCCTCTCTGTGGTGCCCTGTCCCAGAGAGCCGGGGTGACTCAGCCAGTGACAGACCAGGGCTCCCACCTGCCTCCTGCCACAGGCAGGGGGAACCTTCAAAACTGAGGAATTCCTCTTTTTTTCCCTTTTTTTTTATTTTATTAGGCTTTGTCTGGGATCACAGAAGATTGCTGTCTGCTGGTGTGCAGTCCCAGACCATGAAGACACCCAGCCGTGAGGGTAGGATGTAACAGCAACCAGCACAGGTAGTCTAAAAACCAGCAAGTTATTTGTTATTTGGGTTTGGTTTGGTTTGGTTTGGTTTTTTTCATGTTCAATATGCTGTTAGTTTATTTGAAATAACAGGTAATAAATAACGTTCCCCTCCAAATCCATTATTATTCACTTCTAATGTGTGGCACAAAACATGCAGTTTCTTTCAAGTAGCTGGAAAATTGTAAGGTTGTGGAATAAATTGTGGTTAAAGGCTGTTTTATTACTACCTGTTGTGGTTTCTTAGATTATTTTTTCACACTGTTACTTAGCAGGAATAGATCATTGGTGCATTTGTGAGGTGAATAAATGCAGTTATGAAGATGTGATACATGTATCAATTTATGTTAACACTATGTATATAGAGATCTTATACAAGATATAGGTTGTGTTGCATGGATATCTAAATTTGAGAATAAATTTTCTTCTTCCCCCAAGCAAGAGTTTAGAAGACAAAACCCCTGGTTTGGAGGGGTGGGGCACACACTGCACACCACTTTTTTGCAATATACTTCACAAATCCAATGCCAAAAAACTTTTCACCACTCTTGTCCTTTAAAAACAAGAAAAAAGTGAACTATTTTAACACAGTATTACTGAATGTGAATTTTTAAGTCTTTCCTCAGAGTTCTGGTGGGCTAAGATAAGAAAAGCTCCATCTCCTACTATAGAACCACCTCTTCCACAGGGATGGATTTACACTGAATCACTTTATTCCCAGCCTTAAAATACTATTGGATCTAGATGCAGGCAACCCCACTCTGCACGAGCCTTCCTCTGGGCTACAGTCCCAATTAAGAAATGATTCTTGATCTCTCCCCTGGTCATGTAAACTTTATGTTTTAGGAAAATCGCTTACAGTTTAACTACTATTTTTTTAAGCTAAGACTGAATTAATCTGGGTAACAATTCCATCCTTTTTTTTTTTAATTTGTATTTCTCAGATTTTTTTTTTAATTCACTTTGGAAAGAAACTTGAAATATTTCACTCCTAGACAAGTTGAAACAGAGCTTTTTTTTAACTGTGAAATGAGTATGTCATCAATTGGTACTAAGGAAACAAAGGGTCAAGGAAAACCTCACCCACTTGCGTTTTTTATGAACGTTGCTCATCATGGTGATGTCAGTGTGATTTCTTCTATAGGAAAAGAACAGGTTATATGTGAAAATCTGCAAAATCAGACACAAAGAAAGTATCTGGTTTTCTTTGAAGGATCAGCCTTCACTAAAAACCTGCCAGCTAAAACAAGAGAGGTGTATAATTCTGGTTTTGTTCCCACCTTGAGTCGCCTTTACCAAACTGTTCTGTTTCACTGTTGCCTTTTCTGGCTCTTCTGGACCCACAGAAGCAGCAGCAGAAACAGATCCACCTCTGATATAACAGCGACCCCTGTTTCCACACAGAGCACCCTGGGAGCAGGCATGAGTCATTGCACCACTGAAAAGCCATTGGAGTTGCCAGAGTTTTAAACAAACCATTCTTTTTGCTAGAGCAGTGAGTCAGCCGTAACAATTGTATTCACCATTTTGGATTTGAAATCTATTTTAATGGCAAAATAATATGACAAATGGTGTAATGCATGCATGTTTAAGGAACAATAAGGATAATACATTTAATTACAAAACAGTGAAACATCATATCAACAAGATGAAATTGACTGGAAATAGAAGGGAGGTCATACAAATAGGGAAAAGATGGAGGATTTTGTGTAATCATACACAAAATAGGTTTATACAGAAGATATTACAGATAGGTTTATACAGAAGAAGTATCTTCCCAACTCACAGTTGCCTCTTATCGCAATAAAAAGAAAAGAAAAACGTTTACACTGTCTTTTCTTACAAATCCATCTTATCTTGAAATATGTACTTGGATCTCATTTTTGAAGAGCCAAGAAAAGATATTATTTTATAACAAAAGGTGATTTTTCAAATTGTGGGCATTAAGCATAGCAGCAAGAAAATGTAGAAGGAAGCAAGAAAAGTATGCACTTAAACTGAAGTTTCCTTATGCAAATCCCAAGTTAATATTGATTAATCCAGCTACCAAGTGACTTGCTGTGTTTCTGGAGCAGCTCACTGCATCCCCTCAAACTCAATAAACGAATGGAAGGTTATGTTTAATTTTTTTAACTTTCTTTTCATGCGCAATCATTTTCAACAGAGGATGTAAAGCCAAGTAAGCTTCTAAATTCCATTTTTAAAAAATCTCAAATTGAGTAAAGTTGAATCAGCAAAACATCTCCCAAAAACCTAATTTAAAAAGCTTTTTCCTCCTGACAGACATACTGGCAATTATCCAGGTGGCTGGTTGACTTCCTTCCTTCCTTCCTTCCTTCCTTCCTTCCTTACTTCCTTCCTTCCTTCCTTCCTTCCTTCCTCTTGCAATGATGCATTTCAGGGAATGAAAGCCACTGAAAGAATCTGTTTTATTCGTAGTCTTCTTATAAATGCTGAAGAGCCTGAACCGACAGTGACAGATGGCTCTGAAAGTTGCCTCCCAGCTCCTAAAAGTAACAAAGTTTTGCAAAATCCCAGTCAGCAACCTTGAGCTGATAGTTGTTCACCACCCCACGTCTTCTTCCTGCGTGAAGCGTTTGTACGCGGGATCTACGTAGATTGGCATCGGCTGCTACAGGGCAGGCAGGGCAAGCAGGGCAGGCAGGGCAGGCAGGGCACTGCAGGGCTGGCAGGGTGAGCAGGGCAGGCAGGGCAGGCAGGGCTGGCAGGGCTGGCAGGGCAGGCAGGGCACTGCAGGGCAGGCAGGGCAGGCAGGGCAGGCAGGGCACTGCAGGGCTGGCAGGGTGAGCAGGGCAGGCAGGGCAGGCAGGGCTGGCAGGGCTGGCAGGGCAGGCAGGGCACTGCAGGGCAGGCAGGGCAGGCAGGGCAGGCAGGGCACTGCAGGGCTGGCAGGGTGAGCAGGGCAGGCAGGGCAGGCAGGGCTGGCAGGGCTGGCAGGGCAGGCAGGGCACTGCAGGGCAGGCAGGGCAGGCAGGGCAGGCAGGGCACTGCAGGGCTGGCAGGGTGAGCAGGGCAGGCAGGGCAGGCAGGGCTGGCAGGGCTGGCAGGGCAGGCAGGGCACTGCAGGGCAGGCAGGGCAGGCAGGGCAGGCAGGGCANAGGGCAGGCGGCTCTCCCGCATCCCGTCCCGCGGCCCTTCCCGCCGCTCCCACCAGGGGCCACTGCAGCCGCGGGGATGCGGCCGCAGCTCGGGCGCTTCGCTCAGCGCCCACATCGCTAAGGGAAAAGCAGCGCGACATACAGTAATTGGCATAAATTCGTACAATTGACATTATAATCACCAGGGCAACATTTCCATGGGGAGTTGAGCTTTGCTTCTTCCCACAGGAGTCTGCGTCCTGTTTATCATTATTTGCGATTGCCCCAAAGAAATCTTTAACTCAAGGCTGCAGATCCCGCCGGCTGCTTTGCGTGTTTCAGAGCAAGGCGTGAGCACGGCAGGTCCGCGCCGGGATACCGGCAGCCCCCCTTGGGCCCCTACATGATGCTCACTTTGCCCTGGAAAGTAGTTTCACTTTATTTTCCCCCCTCCATGGCGCGAATTTAATAAAACGAATTTAAATGAATTTCTGTTTAACTTTGTCCTGGACGGCGGGTCTGAGACGACAGGTGGCTGCTGCGTGGGGAAGCGGCCGAGAGCCGCCGCC
>VZRH01002122.1:0-95159 GCA_013397555.1 Urocynchramus pylzowi
AGCTGCCCAGCTACCAGGTCTCCATCCCCGAGAACGAACCGGCCGGCACGGCGGTCATCGTGCTGCGGGCCCAGGACCCCGACGAGGGTGAAGCCGGCCGGCTGGCGTACNCGCTCCAACGACTACTTCACCATCGACGCAGAGACGGGCAGTGTGGTCACCGCCCGCAGCCTTGACCGGGAGACGAAGGACACCCACGTGCTGAAGGTGACCGCCTCCGACCACGGTTCCCCACGCCGCCGTTCGGCCACCACCTATCTGACAGTGACTGTGAGTGACACCAACGACCACGAGCCAGTGTTTGAGCAGCCCGAGTACCGGGAGAGCATCCGGGAGAACCTGGAGGTGGGCTATGAGGTGCTGACCATCCGTGCCACGGATGGTGATGCCCCAGCCAACGCCAACATGCTTTACCGCCTGCTGGAGCCAGGAGCCGGTGACGGAGTCTTTGAGATTGACCCACGTTCTGGGGTTGTGAGGACCCGAGCCTCGGTGGACCGGGAGGAGGTCTCCGAGTACCACCTGGTGGTGGAAGCCAATGACCAGGGCAAGGATCCAGGACCACGCAGTGCCACAGCTATGGTGCACATCACCGTAGAGGATGAGAATGACAACTACCCTCAGTTCAGCGAGAAGCGCTACCTGGTCCAGGTGCCAGAGGATGCCCCAGTGAACAGCCAGATACTGCAGGTACAGGCCACAGATCGGGACCGGGGCAGCAACGCCCAGGTGCACTACAGCATTGTGAGTGGCAACCTGAAAGGCCAGTTCTACATTCACTCTTTCTCTGGCGCCATCGACCTCATCAACCCTCTGGATTACGAGACTATTCGGGAGTACACGCTCCGGATCAAAGCCCAGGATGGGGGCAGACCTCCTTTGATCAACTCCAGTGGTATGGTGTCAGTGCAGGTTGTAGATGTGAATGACAATGCCCCCATCTTTGTGAGCACTCCCTTCCAGGCCACAGTGCTGGAGAATGTTCCTCTGGGCTACTCGGTGCTGCACATCCAGGCTGTGGATGCTGACTCTGGAGAGAATGCCCGCCTGGAGTACAAACTCATAGAGATGGCACCATCCACAGGCGGTGCCCCTGTAGCAGGTGACTCTGGGTTCCCTTTTCAAATCAACAACAGCACGGGGTGGATCACTGTGGCTGCAGAGCTGGACCGAGAGACTGTGGAAAACTATCACTTTGGGGTGGAGGCCAGGGACCACGGTGTGCCGGTCATGACCTCCTCAGCCAGCGTGTCCATCACTGTCCTGGACGTGAACGACAACAACCCCACCTTCACAGAGAAGGTGTATCACCTCAGACTGAACGAGGATGCAGCTGTGGGCAGCAGTGTCCTGACCCTGACAGCAGTGGACAGGGACGTTAACAGTGTTGTGACGTACCAGATTACCAGTGGCAACACCAGGAACCGTTTTGCCATCACCAGTCAGAGTGGAGGAGGGCTGATCACGCTGGCCTTGCCCCTGGATTACAAGCAAGAAAGGCAGTATGTGCTCACAGTCACTGCCTCCGATGGCACTCGCTTTGACACCGTCCAGGTCTTCATCAATGTCACAGATGCCAACACACACCGCCCAGTCTTCCAGAGCTCCCACTACACAGTGAGCGTCAGTGAGGACAAGCCCATTGGCACCTCTATTGTCACCATCAGTGCCACTGACGAAGACACGGGGGAGAACGCGAGAATCACTTACATTTTGGATGATAATATCCCCCAGTTCCGCATTGACCCTGATACAGGCACCATCACCACCCTGATGGAGCTGGACTACGAGGACCAGGCCTCCTACACATTGGCCATTACCGCCCACGACAACGGTATCCCCCAGAAGTCGGACACGACGTACGTCGAGATTCTCATCCTGGATGCCAATGACAACGCACCCCGCTTCCTGCGCGACCGCTACCAGGGCTCGGTTTTTGAGGATGTGCCACTGTCCACCAGTGTCCTGCAGCTGTCTGCCACTGACCGCGACTCAGGCCTCAATGGCCGTCTCCTCTACACTTTCCAAGGTGGTGACGATGGAGATGGAGACTTCTACATTGAGCCCACTTCTGGAGTGATACGCACACTGCGCAAGCTGGACCGCGAGAACGTGGCTGTCTACAGCCTGCGGGCTTTTGCTGTGGACAGGGGCAGCCCACCACTGAAAGCCTCTGTGGACATCCAGGTGACTGTGCTGGACATTAATGACAACCCTCCTGTCTTTGAGAAGGATGAATTTGATATCTTTGTGGAGGAGAACAGCCCCGTGGGCTCTATTGTGGCACGGATCAGTGCAGCTGATCCTGACGAGGGGACCAATGCACAGATCATGTACCAGATTGTAGAGGGGAACATCCCTGAGGTCTTCCAACTAGACTTGCTCAATGGAGACCTCACAGCCCTAATGGACCTGGATTATGAGAGCCGGACAGAGTATGTTATTGTGGTGCAGGCCACTTCAGCGCCTCTCGTGAGCCGAGCAACCGTGCACATCCGCCTCCTGGACCAGAACGACAATCCACCCGTGCTGCAGGACTTCCAGATCCTCTTCAATAACTACGTGACCAACAAGTCCAACAGCTTTCCCTCTGGCGTGATTGGCAAGATCCCAGCTCATGATCCTGATGTTTCTGATAGCCTGGCCTACACTTTTGTCCAAGGCAATGAGTTAAACTTGCTCCTTTTGGACTCTGTCACTGGGGAACTCAAACTCAGTCGTGATCTGGACAACAACAGACCCCTGGAAGCCCTTATGAAAGTGTCAGTCTCAGGTAAGCAAGCATTTGAGTGCATGATTTTGTTTGTCAGACCAGTATGGGGGCAAGGGCAGAAATAACACACTTGCAGTTTAGAGTGTAGCTCTTGGTTCCTGAAGCAGCAATTTATCTGTGAAATTTTTGGAGAGGAACCACAAAAATCTATCAAGTCTATGCGCTGTGGATTGAAGTGGTGCTTTGAAGTTATTTAGTAAACGTGGATCACAAGGATAAATAAACATGAGTGTGCATGGGAGGGAGCATACTCACTCAGCTGAGGTGGTACCTTGGCTGGAGCTTTTCTGATGTGGTTCTGTGAAGGTAGTAAATGATGTAACTTGCCAAGATGTAGGGAATGCACAGGTATCTGTAATGCTGTCTCCCCTCCCTCTTTATTTTTCTGTTTAAAAATGCTGAGCTTTGATATCTCTGCTTTTTCAGCAACAAAACGTGTTTACTCCCTTCTGTGTACCCAGAGGTTTGGCTGGTAGCTCCTTAGACCTCAGCCCAGAGCTGGTGTGGCCCAGGTGGATGTTCTGCGGGTGTTTGCACTGCTGACCTGCACTCCTGTGGGAAATGGCAGCTCTGAAAGCAGTGAGTTACGGCTGTGTGATAGCTGTGTAACAGGCTAATGGCACTGGAGCTGCTTTGGTGGCACTAGGGGCAGATACTGGCCAAATGCAGCCCCAAAATCAGGGCTGTTACAGGGTGGGAGGGATGCTGTGCCATTAACTTAGTTGGAGAACTTGTGTCTCTGTGTGTGTGTGAAGGCTGTTCCATATTGTCCAATATGTACTTTTATTTGAGCACAAACACGCTCTTAGGATATTATTAGTTTTCTGCTCCGTTGCTTGTTTATCATGGAATTACTTTTTATGCCTCTAATTGTGACATCAATCATGCAATGAGTAATTTCCTCTTCAGGTGCCACTCTATAAAGTTTACTGTGGACCTGATCCCATATTTCTGTTGACTTTCAGAGGTTTAGCCAGATACTTTTCTTGCTGCCTCTCTGCAGACTAAAACTAAGTTTTGTGTTATTTTTGTAAAATAAAAAAAAAAAAAAAGGGTCAAAGTACTAGATATGTAAAATCACACTTGGGGAGATTATTAGAAAAACAATAATCAAACTGTGGCATAATCCCAGCAGCAATTGTTTTGCTGTACAAGTGGCCACAGTGTGCGGCAAGGCCTCGGAAAAGTGAGCCACGCTCTCCCTTGTGTTTGTAGGACTGGGGTTCTTTTTAGTTCAGAAAAATGAAAGTGACATTAACTGAGCTGACTGATTTTGCTGCAGTGTATCTCCTGAAAAGCCACTCCTGGTTCTACCACAATGCTGGGGTGCTCTTTATGTGCTAAGGTAAATGCTGTTTCCATGTCCTGTGAGGACTAGCAGGAAAAACAGTCAGTAGGCTTGTGACCTTAAAGAAAAACATTTGGATTAAGGTGCAGATGATTGCATGGTCACTGTCTGTTTGAACCAGTAGCTCTTTATCTGGTAGCAGAAGATAAGCACTCATCTTGGCGCACACAGCTTGGAAAAGTTGTTAGGCTAGGTGAAGAGTGTGTTCAGTGCAGAAAAATAGCTGACATGAACGATTCCTTTCTCAGTATAATGATTTACACCGTTTAAGTTGGTGAAGTCTCAGGTAGGAGAGAAGACCTGTTTTCTTATGCAGGAGATTGATTATTCCAGCATCCTTTTCATGTTTTGTGAAGGTGTGAACTTTGAAACTGTGCTGTGATGCTCATCAAAATGCAGTGTCTGCTGCATGTCTTGAGATACTTGAAATGTTGAAATTTTTTATGGCTAGAATTTTAAGATAATTTTAACAAGCACTGAATTACATTTGACATTTATTTGGAGAAGTTCACTGTGTGGAAATTAGAAGTGCAGTTTGTCGTGTGATTAGTCCATGAAAGTCTCACCTGCCTGAGACTTTCTGATTTATCTTATGCAGTTCAAAAAAGAAAAGAGACAGAGAAGCTCAGGCAGAAGTACTCCACGGGGTTATCTCTAAGTGTTGCATAACACCTGCAAATCATCTGCTAAAATGACCTGCCAGTTAACTGGAAAAAAAGTGTCTATGGAGTGGCCATTAACCTCTCAACCCAGACAAACACAAAGTCCTACTCACAGCTGCTCTTAGGTCAGGGAAGGACTGGAACGCCTCATGAACTTGGGGGATTTGATCTCTATATGAGTCAGAAATAACAGTGCTATAAAAATCTTATTTCTATCTATGTGTTGAGCTGCAGAGGCATGTGAGTGTGTGCAGTGCTAGCGAGGAGCCCTGCTACTCCAGCGAGTTACTTTGAGACACTGATACGTGGCTGAACACAGCACTCTTTCATTTGACTTGGGGATTATTCAAATAAGCATGGTAATTTTTGCCTTCTGCTTATAAACAAAATTTAAGAATCATGAAGAGCAAGCAAATGGAGGTAATGGGCTTCATAAAGCTGTCTGTAGTTTCATGCCATCATTGTCAGAGGCTCCGTGGGGTGGTGAGCAGCTGGGGCAGGCTCGGGGCGTGCGTGGCTCTGCCCTTGCCTGGGTGCTGGGGTGCCCGTGGGCTGTGCCCCCACAGCCAGGCAGGAACCAACCCGGGCAGAGGAGGGAGGAGTGTGGGTGGTGTGGATATTAGCATTTTGCTTTGGATTGGGAAGCAGCTTTTGAAGTCTGTCTCTTTTGAAGTGAATCTCTCTGGGTGTCCCTCTGCCTGTGCCTGTTGTGCGGAGCCGTCCGAGTGAACAAACCGGACCCCTTTTGCATGCAACTGTTCCAGAAGTGCTCCAGGAGTCCCTTAAAAAGGCATATTCTCCTTTTTCTAGTGTGCCTTCAAGGTTTTCCTACAGAAAGGCAGAGCTTTAGCTTTATATTCCCATGTCTGCACATTGAGTTGTTGTTTTAACAACTGGGGTGAAATCTGGACTCTGCTGAAATCCTGCCCCTACTTTCCAGGAGGGGCAGGATTTTACTCTGACCTTCTAAAACAGGTGGTGAAGGGTCAATCAGTCTGTGATTTCTTAGTATTACTAATAAATACATGGCTTAACTGGACAGGATGGTTAAATATGATTACTTTTGGTCCTCAGTGATGTTCATCTTAATGTTAAATTGGGATTTATTTGGTCAAAAATGGGTTAAACATTGTTGAAGTCACCTTGCTTTTGCTTGTTAAACATTATATTGCAGTTCTTGCTGGGGTGGTGGGGGGGGAAGGCTGGTATGAGCATCAGATTTTCACAAATGTTACACAAGTTTGCCTGGGTATCACATTGCAAACACTGCTGGCACCTGCTTGGCTGTGCTGCCACAAGTAGTCCCACTTATCATCAACGACAGCTCGGTGGGATACAATAGATGTGTGTGCAAACTTCTCTGGGAACCCAGCCTAAATCAGCAGTGCAGACAAAACCCAAACTGGCTGGATGCTACAGCTTTAGAACAGTTCAGATAAATGTAAAATATCATTATGCAACATACAGTATACAATTCTGGGAAGGTGTTGCACCTCAGGCAGTGAAGGATAGACACTCAAGCATTTTTGAGGATTGTGCAAACTCAAGTAATTATCTTTTACATTTCTTTAGCTTTAAATATCCAGTGGCATTCAGTGAGGTTATTGGCTATCAGCAAATAGAAATTAACATAGAGCTTGTTTGTGTTATGGGAATTTTTACTCAGAGTTTGATAAAGAATCTTCATTAATATTGTAATTTAAAAGTCAATATTGCTAATGATCCTGAATCTCCAGGTCTGTGCCTTCTCCATACAAATACAGATGATGCAATACTTTGGTGCAGCCCTTCTGAGAAAGGTGAGGCCGCAGCTGTGCCTGAGATACAAAGTATTGGGGCATTCCTTGTGCGTGGCACGATTTGAGATTAAAGGGGAAAAGGAAATTCTAGCAAAAAGGTATCCCTGTATGTACAGGGACACCTGTGGGCACGGTGTGACCTCTCTGTTGTCTGCTTGGACGCCAGGGCAGCGCCAGGGCACAGCCTCATGTCCCCACCTTTGGGCAGCAGGGCAGGTGGGGCCTTCTGAGCTTTGGGGGCAGATCTGCAGGGTGGCTGCTTCTGGCTGCCACCAAGGACATGCTGCCAGGGACAGCAAGGGGCACTTAGCACCCAAGCTGCTCTCCATGGCCCCCTTTCCAGGGGAACATTGCTACAGGCAGCTGGTGTAAGGATCCCTGTGAGTTATACAGTTAGCAGATGATGGAAATGGATGGGTGGAGAGTCCTGCCCTCGGAGCAGGACATGTGCTGGGGCCTGTTCTGTGGCTGCAGGGCTTTTGCACACTGGCATCCCAGGGACCTTGGGCTCTTGCTCTTCCCTCATGCATCCCACTGCAGAGCAAGGGGAGGAGGCAGTGGCACAAAGGCTGCCAAGGCAAGGGAGGCACTGATGAGGGACCCATTCAGAAAGATGGCATGGTACCACAAGCTGCAGGACTGTATCCCCAGTCCTTGTGTGGTGTGTTTGGTGGGACTGAAGTGAAGGGTGATTGATAATAGGTAGTAGTGGTGACTTTGAACATTTACATTTATTTTCCTAAAATAGCAAATCAAGAACAGTGACCATCAATTAAAGCTAGGGTAGTTCCTGGATTTGCTGTGGCTACCTGTATCCTTTATTGGAACCATATAGGTTCCATATTGTAATTCATGCTGCAGCAAGGTGCTTTATAGATGTGTGTCCTTCCAGCCTGCTGGAATGTGACTTTCTCTTTTCAGCTGTATGATGTGTTCCAGCTGATAAAAAGCTGTGGTTGCCTTGTTGCTTCCCTAGTGGCTTTCTTCCGCTTCATGCCTGGATTTCATAGGAGTGGTGTGTTTTTGTTTCAAAAGACAGGAAAATACATACGGCTATGAGGGGAAAACATTCAGTGGAAGTCTGACTGACAAAGTAACTTTTTATGAGATAAAAGGTATCTTCTGTCTCTCAAGAAATAAAATGTTGATACTTTTCCCAGAAATTTCTGGGAAAGAGAGAAGCTAAGGTGACAAGGAAAAAGTACAAGAAGGATGAGAATGGAGATATGACAGTGAGAAAGATCTAATAGGCTTTATTTGATAACAAATCTCATGGGAAAGAAATTAAATGTAGAGAAGTATGGTGGTGGGATTACCTTGAAAACTTTTTTCCTCTCATTTTCACATCATTTGCAAATGAGGAGATAGTTGTAATAAGCATTTTTAAAAAATTGGATTAGTAATTGGTTTATATTTTTGATTGCTTTTTAAGCCTCAGGGTATATTAAAGAATTGGTTTCCTTGGTGTATTCTCTTGTGATTTGCTTCCATCTCAGACATCACTGAAGTATTCTTCCTTCTGACCTGCACCCCTGAGTTCAGAAGAATCCTCTCTTGTTCTGTTTTTCCAGTCAGGCATTTCAGAATTGTTTTAGGCTGGGATTGTGGAGCCTGCTGCAAACTTCCAAATACAGAATAAACATTGAATTGTTGTCCAGGTAATGGCAAAAGAACCCTTTGTTTAGAATACAGCAACAGTTTTCTAAGTTTTGATGTGAGCATGATAGTAAACCTGCAGCAGAGGCAGTGGTGGGGAAAGCAGGTGATGTGAAGCAGTGGGGTTTTATACTTCATTATCTCCAGCATCCCAGGCGTTACCTGAGGAAGTGTCTGGCTGCTGATAAAGCCTATCACTTTACATCTGCTCATTGAATGGTCCATTTTCCTTCAGTGCATGTACTTAATACCTTGTGACTCCCATCCATTGCTGACTCCTGTCTTGGAATTAAATAAATTTTCTCAAGACATCCCATGACTGAGGAGCATAATGTGAGATTTTAAAGTATAACATTAGGTGAAGTAGGCAGTGTGCTCACTGCTCTTCTGTAGGGTGATTGAGAGACCCTTAGCAGACACTTGTATAGGAACCCAGACATCCTCACATTTCAACCAGTCTGGTCAGAGCATCTTGATCAGAGCATCTTGCCATCCTGGTATCTCCCAGCATCTTCATGGAGGGTTTGGGGTGACTCAGTCATGATCTGCCTCCTCCTCAGAGTGTGCAGCAGGTCTGTCAGACAACTCTGTGGCTGACAAGTTGTCTCCAGTCTTTGGGCTGGCTGGGTGCTCAGGGTTCATGGGTCCAGGGGCATGTGAGAGCATGCCACAGCTCTGATGGTGGTTCCAGTTCAGGCAGAGGTGTAGCTGCTGCATGCACTGGCATAGCTGAGCTCACATCCATCTGGTTATGTTGGGTTCAGCAATTGCTGGACACAGGTTTGACTTGCAGTTTCACTGGGCCCCTCAATTGCCTTGTGGGTCAGGTGAGACTGACACAAAGACCCTGGGAATATGACTGCTCTGAAAGCTGGAGCAGGAAACAACTAAATGTGAAGCAGAAACCTCTTTAAACCTGTGTGCAAGTACCTTTTCAATATTTAGCAGTGTAGGCAACTCTAGCAGTAATGCTCATGCATGGAGGATGAGTAAGGGAAGAATCAGATGTCAAGACACAAGATCTATGCTCTCCATTCCTTCACCCTCTCTTTCTTAAGCCTTCAGGGTTTTGAGAGTCAGTTGGTGAGGACAAGCTCTCTACGTTTGAGTTCTTGAGATAACAATGAAGCTTACCTGCTTACCTCAGTATTGCCTAAGTTACAGGGTTTGGGCAACTATCTCTTTTGGCTTCCTTTGACCTACTGACTTGCATTTCCAAAAATATCTATGGAAAGTATTTAGGAAATGTAGTAGGGTTAGAAGAGCTGAAGATACTCAGATCAGATCTAATGACAGTCTTTGGCAATCTTCCATGTTACAGTTTTTCTGTCCTGGTTTCTGTGGGAATTATGATATTTTTAGGTAATATAGTACTCCTGACTACTCTGACATCTACTTTGTCATTCAAGAAACAGTCATGGTAGTGCTGTCTTTTCTGAAGGATAGATTTTTTTGTTGTCTGCTCCTTTTTTAAGACTAGTTGTACAAAAGATTGCATAAATCAAAGCACAGAACCAATTGACAAGGAGTTCAGTTCTTCAACGATTTTTTCACAGTGGTTGTCCACTTGAAACAAAGGACATCTGAGACCTAATTAAATTCAGTTTTGCCACTTTGTATTTCTGTGACAAATGACAGCATTAGTCTCTCCCCCCAGTGGAGTGTTGAAAAACACTGAGCTATTTATAGAAGCAATACAGTTTTGCAAAAGGGGCAGAATGTAATCTTTACCAAAAAATTTGAAACCTGTTGAGATTCGCCTAATGCTTTTTTTAAAAAATCCTTAAGTCTTTGCTTGAGAATGAATTGCAATGTGTGTATCTTGTTGGATTGAAAAAACAGCATTGTCGAAGGTACAGCTTGGCTTTCATGGTCAGATCTCTGTCTGGTACCATGATCATTGTCTATATCTCTTCAAATGCTTCAAATGTAGGTTGCAGCCATGACTGGTTGGTAAGCAGGAGGGCTGCTGACTGGAAATGTCCATCTCGACCCACTGATTAAAGAGGGAACATAAATGACTGACTTGGGCTGATTGCCTTGCTGTCAGGTGGCTAAAGTTCAGCGGGATGAACCCACCCTGAACGTGTGTGCCAGAACGGAAGAGTTTGTTTTCTTTTGGAGTGATGATTGCACTTATTTCTGTTACAGCAAACTACCTGTAGTAACAGGCTTAGCAGACTAGATAGAAAAGATGGGGGAGGCTGTAATTTGCAAAGAGGAAAATGTTTTGCCATGAATAATGTTAGGATAAACTTTAAATACTGTCAAGGTTTGAGTGAATGAAGGGGGAAGGTATGCTTTTATGGGGATTTGGCATTCAACAAAGAAAGAAAATTTAAAAATACTTCAGAAAGATGATCTTCACACTTGAAAAAAAGCACTTGAACAGAAAAGTAGGATTTGCTGGAGAGAAAGGAAAACTGTTGGACTTTGTTTCAACAAGTCGTTAATGCTGCTAAGCTGTAACCACCTTCATATTTATTCCAGTGTTTACCCTTGCCAAGCAGAAAAAAAAGCAAATAAATGGAACAGCAAACCTGTAATAAATCCTCAGGGGACCACATGATAAACATAGACACGTTATGTTTATCACATACAAAGGAAAGTAATCTGTTTTCAACACCATTGCCTGCCACATGATAGATGCTACATTCCATCAGGTCTCCAGCCCTTTTGGAAATGACGCATATGGTCAAAATATTTCAGTGCTTTTTGAAGGAGGCAAAAGAAAAATCCCTTGTTAACAACTGCTGTCAACATGGCATCTCCTGCCTGCTGTGGAGTCTGTGGGCTAGGCCCAGTTTCAGGAAGAAGCAAAAGGTTCTGGACCCCACAAAACAGGGGCAAAGCAAGGACTGTGCTATTGGATTTGAGTTTCCAAGATGTGATGGCCAGCACCTAGCAGTTGTCCTTGCTGTTAGATCCCAAGGGGCTCTTAGGTTTGGAAGCTAATGTACTCAAGGTGGATCTCTGTAGCTGCCATTGCACCATGGACACAAAGATCTGCTGGATTGGTTGGGTTTGCTCTTTCCTTTCACTAGCCACAGATCAGACTCCTTGATCCTATTCAAAACTGATGTTAGCAAGTCACTGAGCTTATTGCATTGAGTTCCTGTCACAGCACTTTTGAACTTTCCAGGATCCGGCTCAGCCTCTCATTTATTTGTGTGCTTGCAGTGCTCATGCTGGCTCTGTTTCTAAAGGAGACCCTTGAACATCCAAGCTGTGATTTTTAGTTCTAAAATTGATTTGGCTGTGTGCATTTAGTTTAAATCTTGTAAAAGCTGTCCCACACCAGTGCATTTCTTGTTTTAGCAGCCTCCAGACACTGCAGGCACCGTTCAGTGGTGACTAGGGAGAGGCATTTGGCACCTTTCACGCCTTAGGTCTAGTCAGAGGACTTGGATCTAACCAGCAAGTGCTACAGCATTTCACTTGTGGGTGCCTGTTCCCTGCAGCCCTATTCTGTTTTAGGCAGTTAAGTGTCCTATGAAGTGGGAATACTTGAAATACCATCCCACTACAGCTTGGGCACTTCACTCAGCGTAGCGATCAGGACACTCAGCGAGGGCAGAGATGGGCTGGGCTCCAGCCCTTGATCTAAGAGCTCTCACTGTGCTCTACATTAAAGAGGAGCCCAAGAAGGTTCACAAGCTGCTGTGGGACTCTCATTTCCCATCTCTTTGGTAAGTGCCATGAGCCACAGGATCACGCTCGCTCTGGCAGGGTGCAGGAGAGGAGGCTTTCTGGCTCTTGTGCACGGGCACCTCTGCTTCAGCAGCAGTGTGGGCAGTCTGGCTTTTACCCTCAGCTGCTGGATGCTGTTTAGGCCATAACAAAAGTGGGACTGTGAGCCATGCAGGCCATGTCAGGACTAGGCCACTTCTGGTTGTAACCAGGAACTGAATTCTTCTCACCTGGGAACTTAAAGGTAAAATAAACAAGAACACTGGGAATTTCCATGGAGTACTTTCCCATTGATCAGAGATGATTTGTTTGCCTCCTGGCTTTAACTATTTGTAAATGTATTCTGATTTTATGTGGAGCAGCCCCCAGATGGGCTAAAGGGTTGGTTATGGAAGAATTCACGGGCTCAGACTTAATTTACGCTGCTAAACCTTCAGAGTCCAACCCATCTTTGCCTACTGTTTAATCCTCTTTCCACTGCAGTTTGCCATGATGATGGACTTGCTAGCAATTATTGGCGTGTTGCTGCTCGTCACTTGGGTGCAGTGGCTTTCCCTCAGTGTGCTCACTGATGCTGTAGACAGCCAGTGCTGCCCTGCACACGTGGCAGAGGTCCCTTGGCAGCAAGGGGCTGAACTATCCCGTTGGCTGACTCAGTTTCCCTTCTCACAGGGTGCATTTCTGATGTTGGCCTCCTCTTACTGACACAGCGTAATCTAGTGATGTGTGCACTGCATGATGAGCTCTCCATCTGGCAGATAATTGCCTGCTAGTTTAAATCCCATCTTAACTTCAGTTTCTCAAGCTTGTGAACCTGCTGGTGCCTTCTAGTTAGTTTTGCAGGGTGTTTGCAAATGGGTTTGGTGCAAGTTATAGTGATGTGGGTAAATTTCTCTGGTTTTTGATTAATATGTAAGACAGATGAACTTTTAGGTCCTACTAACCAAGCTACCTGACATTATTCTGCATTGAGTTTGGCAGAATGACAACTGGGTTTGTAGACCAAGCTGCTGACAGCAGGCACTGGTTATCTGCACTGGTTATGTAGAGTGGGAACCCTGGGTATGTTCTGGGACCTGGTAGATGCTGAAAGGTTGTTACATAATACATGCTGGTGCTCCTCTTTCCTTCTTCCATATTTTTTCTCCTTTCTCCCTTTGCACTCACTGGATCTGTTTGCCCTATCCTGTTGTGCAGCAAGGTGCTGCACCTCTGGAGTTTGCTTGCTGCAAGTTTGTACAGAGCCATGCAGAGCAGAGACCTTGCTGGGCTGCTTTTGGAATACCTGCTGTAAATAATGAAGATAGCCAGCAGGCATTGAATGAGTGACTGCCCTGTGGATAACAGACAGCAGTGCTGGGGATGTCCTGGGTTTGGCCCATGGTGTCTGTGGGCTGGGAGCTGGCTGGGAGCTGCCCAGCGGGCACAGGGCTTGCTTGGTGTGGCAGCTCTGTTGTCACTGCCTTCCCTCTTGCATTCAGGGAGGCAGGGCAGATTTTTAATTTACGGTTAATTCACTCTGCACCTCTTCTGACCACTTAGGAGGGTATGTTGGTGCAGGGCGAGGGGCAGGGTCCATCTCTTCCTGGGATGCCCCTGGAGATGTGCCTGCTGAAGCAGTGCATTGCCCATGCAGCCCTTGCACTTCCACTGGCAGCTCTGGGGGTGACACTTCAGCAGTGATGGCTGCTGGTTGCAGCTTCCAGAGGTTTTGCAGACACAATCCTTTGCCCTTCTCCTTGTGCAGAGCCCAGGCAGCTGCAGCATAAGGTGCTGCTGGCAGTCCCACAGAGGTCACCAGCAGAAGCAGTCACAGGACTTCGGTGTGCAGCTCCAGGCTGCAGGGCGTGCTGCACACGAGTGTCACTGCTTGCTGTCTTTGCAGGCTGTGGGAGCAACACCTGTATGGCCCAGTCTGGGTATTGATGTTGACTGTATTTTTTTTCCTATCCCTGGTGAAAAGGTGCAGTTGCCTTTATTGACTTGTGCCTTTGTGCCTCAGCTACCCTATGGCTCAGCTAATAACAGTGTCTGGGACTTTATTCAGCTTTAAGAAGCTTTAAACTAAGAAATTCCTATTTACTACTGACAGCATTGATGGACATGACTGATTAATGGCAATAAACTCAGGTGAGAACTGAGAGACAAGGACATTTTTTGTGTTCTGTCAGTGAACATGCTTGTTTTGTATGACTGAATTTTACGAACTTTTGTACGATCTGCTTTTAAAATATGTCCTTTGCCAAGTGGTGGGGAATTTCTTAAGCTGAGATGACTGATTCACTCCTTTATCTCAGCCAACCTGCATCAGACTAGGCTGAAGCTGAGATGATCAGATAAAATTCTTCACACCACTTCTGGCAGTTAAGTATCCATCCCTTCTTTTTCCCCCGGGGGCAAGTCCTCCAGGAGAGTTTCTCCTGCTCTGAGGTTGTGTCAGTGACACCCTGAGTTTTTGCTCTGAGTTTCTTTGATCAGTCTGTCGCTGTTAAAAGATTCCATTGCTCTTTTCAAGGCCTAAGGGGAAAGTAAAGTGACAACTCTGATAGCCAGTTTGAAAACTTTCTCAGACTGGAAAGCATCCCATGGGGCAAACAACTTTACTCACACTCTAGCATCCCATACTGGTCATATAGGATGGCTTAGTGCTGCATAAAATCTGGATATTGTGCATTTTCAGGTATTTCAATGAACTTATAAAAGAGACTAATGATAAGAAAACCCTAATTAAATTTTTTTCCTGTGATGAAACAGAATTTTAGAGAAATCAGGTTGAGATTTCAGCAGTTGTGAAATTCCCAGTGTTGTTCTTTGCACTGTAGAGCCTTTGTGTTTACTGCTGTAGTCATATTACATGACATTGCCTAATACCCAGCAAGGCGTATTCTTGGCTCATTCAGCAGGTAAGATTCCCTGAGGGTCACTGAATCTGTCCATGCACTCAACAGAGAGCTCAATCTGATGATTTCACAGCCATGTATTTGCATTTCCAGTGCTTTTTTCTTTTAGCCATGCTTTTCCCTTTTATTCTACCATGATTGTCAAAACCAAGGCTCTGACTAGTTTTGTGACCTGTGTCATCCCTTTCTGCATCCCACTTGTGGCAGCCAGCAGGCAATCAGCTGGTGGTCTGTCCTGGGGATGGGTTTTCACTCTTGAACCCTGGCTCCATCCTCCTGATGCAGTGGGAGGGGCCCATGGGTGTAGGCACCTTGCAGGGATGGTCAGGTCATGGGCTGGGGTACTGAACTTGCAGCTGGTCCTCTAGCAAATGAGAAGGTGATCCATTAGAACTTCAGGGTAATGTAATCCCTTTTGGAAAGCACAATAGTTAATAATCCAACACTTAGAAAGCACCACTGTTTCTGTTCCTTATTAGACATCTTGATTGATTTATTTTCTATTTCTGTCCTTAGGTGTTTTGTCACATTTTGTTTTCTCTATGATAATTTATGAGTCACAAAATCTCTTGGAACAGTTTATTTTCCGTATGATGGCATTTCAGCACCTCTTTCATTTCCTTTAGTTGAATCATGTGTTGCTGCTTGTTTGGAGGAAATGCTGCTGCTTCTCTGAAGAAATCAATGTACTGTTACCTGGATGTGATGTGCCAGGGTCACACTGCCCTCTCTTTGGAGATGGGCTCTCCATCAACTTATACAGTACTTAAGGTGCTTATCAAATACTGGGATGGAAAATTACTCCATTTTCTGAAATTACACTATTTGGGTGACATAATTTTCTTGCCTGCCCACTGTCTATGTATTTGAGTTGGTTCAGATACGTGGAAGCATCAGACCAGTGGAAAAAATGCAGTGGTGCATGGGGCTTCCACCACAGGGGCTTAATAAGTGAGATGGGTTTATTCCATGAATGAAGTATTACATGCTGTTGTACATGGCACTGCAAATATCTCACCTCTCTCCAGTTCTGATTGTTTCTAGTCAAGAAAAGTTAATATATATTGTAAAGAGGACAAATTGGGGAACAGAGAGAATTTGTTTTACCAGAGGTATCATTTATGGTAGAAGATTGCATCCTTCTTATTGCAAAATAAAAACCAAAGAAGACTATGACTGCTACCTGCAGCCCTGAAGTGCAGGAGCAGGGCAGCTTAAAGAAAAAAATGTGTAAGCAAACGTAATAAATTTAGGTGGGATGTTAGAAGGCAGTTTGAAACCTTCAGGGAAGCAAATTTCTGGGATAACCCCTCTGTAAAAGTATCCAAAGAAGCATAGCTGGGTTTAAGATAAAGCTTGATAAATTGATAAGCTTCATAGTTTTAAGTAATATTATGTATATACAACACATTTCCTTGAGAACCTTCCTTAAACAGAAAATTGAACTTGCTGGTGGAAAAATTATTTCCTGTTCTCTTTTTGCTGCAGAAATTAAACATTCATGTTAATAAATTGTGAGAGCAATTAGCCCTTTGAACTGCCTGAGCTTGTGTAATTTGCTGTGTGTTGGTAACAGCATTGCTGTCTTCTCCTAAACTTGGTATCAAAAGAAGGTAACGTGGTTCAGATACATGAATGGGGCTGGAAGTTACTCACAAATGTCTCAGGATGCAAGTTGCAGCAAAGATGAACCAGTCTTGCTTCTGGCTGTTAGGGCCTTTTGCTTCCCATCACCTGTGTGACCCTGTGCTGGGCTGTTTCCGTGCAACAAGGTTCTAAAAAGCCAATCTGCTGATAAAAAACCCCAACAAAACAAGCTTCTGACTTAGCATGAGGAAACAGCTGAGTTCATTGAATGAGTAGAAGATAATGCAAGGGAGGATGAGAGCTGACAAAAAGCCAAACTAGCAATAAAAAACAGACAAAAAAGTTCTTACTTGGTGTGAAGAAATGGTTCAATGCAGTATGAAATGAGTTCCAGTGGGGAGGTGGACAGGAGCTGTGTTAGTCAGCCTTTCCTTTAGCTTAGGGCTCTGCTTTGTATTTGCAACCAAAGCAAAACTAATTTTTCTTGGTTTTGTTTTGTTTGTTGTTTTTTGTTTGTTTTTTTTTTTTTTTAATGGACTCTGTTTGCAAGGATTTCTGTTGCCTTATGCTGGAGCAGTTCAGCACATGGTTGGACAGACATAGGGATGGTTTTAAAGAAGAGGCATTAATTAGGTGGGTTTAGGCTCTGCCCTTGGCTTGGTTGTTTCTCTGCTGCTTTTTCTTGAAGGAGATATTATATAATTTTGCCTATGCTTGCATTATGGCCCTCTGAAAGGTCAAAAGTTTCTAGAAAGTCCTTTTAAGTTATGAAAATGTTGCACTGTCCCTCCCTCAGGCCTGTGAGACCACATGGACCCATATCAAGTGAAGGACTTGTGCTCTGTGTGCAATACTCAGCACCTAATCCATGTAGGCAAGAGTGTCAGCACTCACCACTTTCTTCTGTGGGTACAAAGCTCCCAGCTTTCATCTGTGTGAATTTCTGCCACCTAGAAATTCTACAGCTTGAACCTACCACAGATGTTATGATACAAAATGCAGCTGCACTGTACTAATATCAAAACATCAATAAACATGGCTAAAAACACCTGTTTTGAAAACACAGAGAGCACATGAAAAAAATAGTAATAAGTGGATACAAAAATAGATAACTGAATATATTTTCCCTGTAGATTGCTGCCTTTCTAAGTTTGTTAATTTAAAAGATTAACAAATTTCAGTTAAAAAAGGTAACAAGTTCTCTGGTAATAAGAGTTTGGCATTGAGAAAATGTACATATTTATGAGCTCTGGCTCAGTCCTTTGAATTATCTAGGCACTACTGTAACCGATAAGTGAATGCTGATAACCCTGTTAATATTTCAAGGACTCTGCAGCTATAGGGGAGCACTCAGTAACTATCACATTCCTTTGCACTGCAGGACAGGTTTTTTATTTGCTATCTTAATGGTATTACATACATACAGTTTTTTTCTAGCTCAGTTCACCTTGTCTCACAGCAGCTCCTTGGCAGACAGCCCCATGAACTCTCTAAAATGCTTTTTACAGCAGCTAGGCTCATTGCCTGCTCTGGTGTGGCGGGGATTTGGATTGCAAATTCATGATCCAAACAAAGAGGGGGAATAGAAAGGGCTGGTCTCCGGCCTCTCTCACACTTTAGGAAACTTTGCTGGCTTCAGAGGATTGTTCTGGTAACTCTGGTTACACTTCCAAAAAAGAAAAAAAAAAAGGCCTCTATCTTTGCAGCCCCACCAGTTGGAGAGAGGTGGTTCTGGGGAGGCTGCTGGGATTTCAGGCTACCTTGAATTTTGTCCACACTTGTTCTCTTTTTCTCCCCTGCTTTGTTTCCTCCAAACCATGAGTCTTGAAGTCCATGAGTTTAGAAAACTCATGAGAGAGTGGAACAAAAAATGGATGGAGGCAAGTGATGTATGCAGGATGCATCCACATGTGCTCCTTCGCCAGCTTGTTGGCTGCACAGGAGGGCCCTGCAATCCGAAGCAGCTTCCTGTAATTGATTTCGTGAGCCAGTATCAACTGGGTAGGATTTGGCCTGTGCTGGCTTGTGTTCCTTGAGGAGCAGAGCAGAGGAGTCACACTAAATAGGGTGACTCATGAGAGTCAGGTTCCTGCAATGCTTTGTATGAAAATGCTCACAGTTGGGAAAAGGGCGTCACGGTGGTTAAATCATTACCTCCCTTTGGTTTGCTGCTCTTTGGAGCCTTTGGAGAGGGGCCATGAAGTCCCTGTCAGCCACAGCCAGGGGAAAAGGCTGTGTGTGCCTGACGCCTGACTGCCATGGGGCTCTGGACAGGGACAACCACATTGCCACAGGGCAACTGCTGAGACTAAACTTGTGTGCTCGCACCTGGGGTTCCCTTTTTGCTGTCCCTATCATTAAAAATGACCAAAATTGCTCAAATCACTCATTTGCGTGGAAAGCTGTATGGAGGACTTTGCACAGTGGGCAGTGCTGGGCTAAGCAGCCTGCAATTATTCAGCATTTTGGTTTTAAGTGTGGTGACTGCTTCCCTGAAGCCAGGTTTGTGCAGTGCAACGAGGAAAGGCACTGCTTTGCTGTCTCTTGAACCGTCTTTTGATTTTACACCCTTCTCCCTCTTCTCTTGGGCATTTGTGTGTTAAAGATGTTCACCACATGCTGGAATCTCCACCTCTCTTGTGGCATAAAATCACAGGTCTTCGTCTTAATGGCCTGGGAGGAGCCAGGTAGAGGCAGGGAGAAGGTGGCCAGATGGATACCGGGATTACTCACCCCAGGGCTGCTCAGAAGAAATCCAGTCAGTGATGCTTTTCTACTGCATGAGAAGAAACCTCCTGAAAAGGGGAACTGGAAGGCAGACCCAGCTGTGGAGCTCTGGGAGGAGAGCCTTGTTTGATCTGCAGATGAGAGCTCTTGTGGGTGCAGAGGCAGGGTGGTGGCCGGGAGCAGCCGTGGGAGCAGCCGGGATGGTGGCCGTGGGCGGGAAGGAGCCCCGGGGCTGCCTCACACTGATCTCTGCAGACAGGAGCAGTCTCATGAAAGCATGGTCTTGATATTATATGCACAAAACAAGCCTCTGGGAAAAGCTGGTGCTTGCTGGAGAAATTTTTTGGGTGTATCCTGCTCTGTGAGTTACAATTTCTGTGAGATACAACACACCCTCTTTGGGTGAGTTTGTTAGTCCAAAAGTACACTGACTTCCTTCTGTTTCAGGGGAAGCAAGGCTGGAGGAGAGGCAGGTAAACAGTGTAAGGGGATCTCCTGGCATGGCTCATTTTAGAGCTAGGAGGCCAGGGAGATGGGGGCTTGGCTGGGCTGCCTGGTCAGTTCCAAGCATATAAGATATATCCTCCAGTTAACCTGAGTGGCCCTTTTATTGATGTGTGAGATCAGTGAGCCCAACTGCCATACAGACAGCAGAAAAGAGTCTGGATGATTTTAACCACTGCTTTGCATGTTTAAGTGATTTAGAGTACTGCCCTGTTAATGTTTACAGAGGCTCATTAAGCAAGACAGGTATGCTTCCCTGCCCTGCAGGTTAAATGGCAGAGGCTGGCTGGGCTGGAATGGTCCCATTGCTTTGTCCATCCTGGTGTGGCCAGATCTGTCCCTGCAAGTGAGCCAGCTCAGCAAGGTGCTGCACCTGCCAAAAATTGCACCAGGTCCAGGGCTAACACTGCTGTGTTATGTGGCAGCACTGTGCATGAATGCATGTCTGTGGTGCCCTGCTTTATTTAGTGCCATCACCTCTCAGACCTGCTCAAAGCTATCAGCCAAAGGGATGGCCAGGCTAATATCCCTACTCTTGCTCTGCCTAGCAACATATACTGAGGAAAGTGTATGAGAAACAGGACAAGTACAGACTGATCCCTCCCTCTTTGCACTGTTCCAGCTCACAGCAGGCAGATGTTTAAGGGCTTTTGGGGCCACAGGTTTCCCCCAATCATGACATTAACTCACTGTGGGGCAAGTCAGTGCCAGAGTCCATGGCCCCCTCATCTCTCAATTTCTTTAATCCCTCTGAAGTTTCTGCTTTCCCCAGTGCCTGATCACAGTCCCCACCATTCAGATGCACCCACTTGCAGAAATTGTTTTCTGTTAAAACATGTTGCCTGATCACCTCACTGAGTGATCTTTTGGTTTTGTATTGTGAGGGACAGAGATTTTTTATTTTTTGTTTCCTTTTCTTGTTGTGATTTTGTATTTCCTTGTCATGCTTCGTCTTAGTCATTGTCTTTCCATCCCATGAGGAGTGCTCCTAGTCTTGCAATATACTGTGAAGATGATTTCTCCAGATGTGCCTGACTTGCCCAGGGGGGTGCAAATGAAAGCATCCAAATGTATATGGGTGCATATATAGCCAAACTATTTACAGGGAAAAGGCAAATTGCAGAGGTGATAATTGTCTGCAATGTTCTCAGATGCTTTGAGCTTTGTATTTTTTCTGCAAAAATTGTACTGTGTTTGCATCATTTTTTAAAACTGCTTTACAAATCTTTGGATATAGTAACGTTGTTGTCCCCAGATAGCTGCTTCTGGTGGCTGCTGTTTGGAGAGCTGTGGGGTACCCCCTACAGCTTTTTGTTAATCTCTTCACTCATCTCTCTAGCTGGGCTGTTTTGGATACTGAGCTGTTTTAATGCCCATTTCAATACACAAATAGTAGCTATATTGCCTTCCCACTCATGTCAGAGCAAAGCTTAGTCATATAATATGTCATAATAAAGAGCCAGGTGCAGCGAATGTATTTTTACATTTTTATTTGTATTTGTTGGTAGCATTTTAGCCTGCAGAGCTGTGCTGAGCAGTGTTTGCTCTCCTCCCTGTGCTGCAGCTGATGGAGGCTAGCTGTGACCTGGGCTGGGCATCATGTCAGAATTAACATGTTCATCCCTATTGGGCTCTTGCTCACATTTGGTTCCAGCTCCAGGTAATTGCTGATAGTGGAAACAACCAGGAGAGGGTGGGAGATGCCTGTGAGGTCAGGGTCTCTGCACACCTTAAGCCAGAGTTTCATATCACACCTGCCCAGCTGCTCCCTGCTGGGTGCTGTGCAGGGAGCAGGGACCATTGTGGCTCTCTCATCCCTGGGGAAAGGCTTGACTCAAGCTAAATGTTTTACCCCGTTCACCATTTTTTTATTTATTTGTTTATGCATCTGGATACTTTTGCTTTTATAACCACATGAATTGTGAGCACATCTGAACTTGATACTTTAATTGCTGTATGAATTGCCTTTGAATTGCTAAGGGGAAATCCCTGTTTTTTCCTTCAATGGTGCTGTCTACCTGGTCAGGATTTTGCTTTGAGGTGGGGCAGGTGTGGCTGCCTGGTTTCTTAGACCCCCTTGCTCAGCACTTTGTGATAGAAAGACCAAGGTGACTGCATGTGGACAGATTATTATTTTTTTTACAAGAACCCTTTCTGCTAAAATCAGAACACACTTAATTTTTTTTAACAAAGTCAAAATGAGCTCAAGAAAGATTTCTGTAGACTTCTGAAGAAGACCAAAGCATTGAGAGTATTATCTGCTTGGCATATGGAGTACAGGGCTTTGGGAGCTTCATGGTGCTGTGGGAAAGTGTCTTCATGGGGCCCCTGTCACCAGTCTTTTGGAGAACAACTTCACCCACAATGGGAGCTCAGTGCTTGGCAACAACATTGGATGTTATTTTTAGTTGTTAGATTTAAATTTGTCTCTGTTTACTGATTTTAGGAGGGGACAAAAATAAAAAGCAAAAAATCTTAAGCATCATTGTTCAAAGGACATAAAAAGCAAAGTGTTTGTTGTTTTTCTTGTGTTTATGATTTGGGTCATAGGGGCTTGATCTTGGTTCCACTTTGGATTATAAATCACTATAATAAAATGAAAAAAAGCCAGCAACTCTGCTTTGCCTTGCACATAAGTATGATATAGCATTTGCTTTATTTAATTTTTTCAAATTTTCCATATAAGCTTTTGATTCCATTTTTAGACTTAATTGGAATTGTATTGGTTGTGTCTTGGTCACAGATGACTGAGCAGGGAATTATTAACCCAGCATAAGAGCTAACATGAGGATTACTGGAAAGTTCCTGCCTGTGACAGCTTTAAGTGAACTGTGTTCCTGCAAAAGCTGCAGAAAGTTCAAATTGCTTGAGATTGTGCCAGAGGACTGTCAGTGGTCTTTTGTTAGAGGCTGACCACCTCAGGCAGGGCTCACAAAGGGAGCCTATTTTGTTTAAACCAAGCAGGGCTAGTTCTGTGCTCCAGAGTTACAGCCTAGCTACCTTCCCCTACATCAGCATTTTGGATGTTAAAACTGTTACCCGTGTCTCCAAAAGCCTCTAGGAGGGAACCTGGCAGTGCTGTGACTTGGATCTTACCAGCTTTAATGGGAACTTCCTGCAAAGCTCCTGTTGCCTGGTGGATACCTCAGTTTTTACCTGAATCATAAAGCTTGGTTTTGACCAAATACTGCTGGCTGACACCTGGACATCCATCTCGCTGAGGCTGAGCCCTGCCAGGTTGATGGGTCACTGAAATAGAGCAGTTCCCTAAAGCCTGGGCCATCTAGATGGGGCTCTGAGCCTTTTCCTAAGCAGTGCAAAGCTGTGATGCAGATATCTGCAAGGACCCTTGTGTGGCTGAGGTCTGGGGAACAGGCCTCCACAGCCATCAGTTTCCTCCTCCAGGCTGCTGGGAGAGGTCCTCTCCTTTGGGCATTCCTGCTTGTTCAGGCCCCATTGCTCTGAGGGATCTGAGATGTTGCACTCCTGTAATTCTTCTGGAGCAGAAAAGCCTGAAATGTCATCAGTTGCACTAAGGAACTGAGGGTCTTCTGTGCATTGGGCCAACCCTGTCATCTCAAATTGAACAGGAGTCTGGGCAACTCCTGTTTCTCATGTAAACATTTACATTGTCATGTAAAGCATCCTCCACTGAGTAACTGATATTCTTGATTCCAGTATCTGCAGTATCTGGATTTTAGATCATTTCAGGAGGTATTTGTCTAGGTTGCCAAACCCTTGGAGACAGAGGAAGCAGAGATAGCAGCAGGACCAGGAACTGTTCTTCACTGTCAGCTGCTTGAGAGGTTGAGATCACCCTCCAGGAAACAGGAAGATGTTGAAAACCACTGTAGTGTTTGTACCTCGTGGGAAACGTGTAAATGGGGCCTGTAAGAGGCCAGTGGGAGGGCAGAGCAGTGGGGACTGGGGGGTTTCCATCAGTTCCCCATCTGCTCACACATACCAAAGCCATGCATTACCAGCAGCTGACCTGAGTGTGTGACCACAGCTTTCTCATGAGCTCCTGGGGATGCTGAGAGGACCAGCTAGAGGGCTGCACACCTGGTTGCTTGGTGCTCTGTGGCAAAGTATCCTGACAGAAGTTTTAACAGAAGAAATGACCTGGTTGGTGGTCAGCAAAAGTCATGACTTTCAGCTTCTCTTGCCTTTTCACCTCTTTTCTAGATTGATTGACCAGCCTGGGAGGTGTTGCCTTCTGGGGTGATTTTTTCCGTCACTTTCAGCAGATTATGGAGGCTGAGCCTGACTTTCTGCACCTGTGCCTCTGCTGACTATGATGGATGCATGGGTTTGTCACTGTTCAACCTACTCCCAGAATGGCCTGCATCTGTTCTGGAGGTCTGAACAAGGACCAGCCTTTGTCTTAGCTGAGAGACAATGTAATCTGTCTTCAGAAGCTGAAGCTAGCCCAGGGCTAGCTGTATGCTCTCATGGCTCTGCTGCCCTAAGAGCAAGAGGCTGCATTTTCGGAAAGGAATTTGTTGCTCTCGTGGAGAGAAGCATTGCCAGTCCTACCCCTTTGGCATGTCCTGCCCACCCCCAGAGGTCCTTTTTGCTTAGTCTGAGGGGCTGTGATCACACAGCCTTAACTGGGTGCTGTGTCTTGAAGGTGAGATCTGGTTTCTTGTCTCTTTACTGATGTAATTTTTCTCACAAAGCTCATTTTCATTAGTCAAAAGTATAGGCATTCATAAATGCTTTCTAGAAAAAAGGATCCTCAGCGTAATTTTTCTTTTCTCTGATGATAGCACGACAGAGACACAAGTATTACCAGGTATTTGGTGTCTGAACCTCTAGGAGGTCTCTAAATAGACTTATATTGCTACATGTGTGCCTGTATGTGACCATATATCACTGCAAGTATTCTTTAGCTAAAAATATTAAGAGATCCGCTATTGTTCCAGCATTTTAAACTCTAAATAGTGGCAGTAGCATGAGACAATATCTTGTGTTAGTTTGACCCTTTCAACAGCTTTCTGAAGCAGCAGATCCTGGTGAGTCAGAGGAACAGATATGCAGGTTTATGTGGATTCTTTCAGAAACAGAGGTGTTTCCCCAACATCTGAAATTGTTGTAGGATTTTTTGTAACATCTCTTTTTCTTGTATATAGGTGCTGCTTCTAGTAGCACCTTCTACTGAGAAGGCTCAGTACAGTTCACATACTCTTAGCAAGACAAAGGCTACCCTGCAGCACTGTATTCTACTCAGGCACGTCTAACATAAAATTAGCTCCTTTCTTTTAACTCTTGTGTACTGAATAACATAGCATTGTTATTGGATAACATTGGAGTCCTCTTTCTTGTGTGTGTACCTACACGTGTGAAGAACACCACTGTGGTAGAAGGGAACAATTCCTGCAGCGCGTTGTTGGGGCTGTCAGCTGCTGGTGCCCGCGGTTGTTGGGGGTGTGCGTAGCCTTTGCATCCCTCAGATTCAATAGCAACAGCTGCTGAGGCTTTTGTGCTGGCTCTGATTGCAAAACCACTCTCTGCCTGTTTCTCCCCGTGCCGACCCGGCACCCCTGCGTGCAAGCCCTGGGTAGCGTGACCATTTGTACAGGATGAGTCTCCAAAATCCTCCTTTTGCACTCCAGCGTCTGCCGCTGATTCTCTGCCACTTACTGTCTCAGCAGTGCCATGTACCCTGTGTTTATTCATTTCCCCCTGGAAGTGGTAAGAGGTCAGAAGTCAGAGCAGAAAATGAGCTGGCTGTACCCTAGGTGGGTGCAAATCCCCACTGAAAGGGAAAACGGGGCGGCCACATGGCTGCAAGGCATCCCGCGGGAATGCAGGCACTTCGGGGCTGAGCTAATGGGCCTCTCAATTGGCACCGCCTGAGAACTGCGCTCTGAATATTGAAGAGTCTCTTTTATCGTGTTCCCGGTGAGGTAATTCTTATGGAATAACATCAAGTTATTGATGAAAGGGAATTCTTATGGAATAGCATCAAATCATTGATGAAAGGAAAGCCCTTTATTTGCTTTTATAGAGACAAGACAGAGATGACAATATAGTACAAGAAATGCTGTGTAAATGTGAGTGGCAAGAAATGGTTGCACTTGATTTTGTTGATGGAGATATGGTAGAGACTTGGCAGATAAAGACTGACAAATCCTAAAAAATCCCTATTGTGGATTCAAATAAAATGCAAATGTGCAGAGGTATATAATCTCCTTATCTGTCCCTATACATCTTTGTAAGTTTACAAACTTATGAGATACCAAAACCTTTAGATCCCTGATCACCCATGTTTTACTCAAATGTTGCTTATGGTAGGTTGGTCTGGCCTTTTTTTCTAATTGTTAATCATTCTGTTATTTTCTTCCTTCACAGCAGCAATCTTTTGGCCAGCTATAATGTAAAATTCCTGATTCTTTTTGAAAACTCGTGTTTGCCAAAACGGTAATCTCATAGATTATTCTCTTGTCAGCAAGGCTTTTAACCACAGTTTTGGCAGAGCCTTAAAACATGCCCTTTCTGAAGAAAGAGTTGTCTGGGCTAGAAAATCATTGGCATTAAAAAGAGGTTGTCATAGTGATTGAAACCTCCTCATAGACATTCCTTAGGAAAAGTAGGCTGCAAGATGCACCTTTGTAGTCCCTTTTTTAAGTAAGGGACCCTTTAAATTGAAGAGCCTATTTCATTGTCTAAATGCAGATTTCTGTCACTTGTAAAACAATAGGACTCTGGAGTGCTGTTTGTGTATCAATGCTTCTTTTAATTACTTTCTACAAGAAATGACTCAATGGGAATTAAGTTCCAATTTCTTGCTATTGCAAGGCACCAGGTTTTTAGGTTTAAACCAAGATCACAGCTTGGTTCCCTAGATTAATAGGAAAAGATTCGAGGAAGACACTCCAACTGAGCCCTGAATGACCAGCTCTGAGAAGGCTTGAAAAGCACAGCCTGGGAAATCCTTCCTTATAGAAGTTTGGTCTCTTGCCTGAAAAGACCTAAACAAGGTCAGGAATTAACTGTTACCTCTGGAGCAGGCAGATCCAAATGTGTCATCAGTGTGTTTGGCTCTGGACAAAACGATGCAGATACAAAAGAGACAGCTGAGAACATGAACAAATCAGTTGTATGCTAAATCTAGAAATACAGTATTGAATCAGTATGGTGGGGTTTTTTATAGAGAGATGTAATTATTTATTTGAATCACTGCTATATCTGTGCTGTATTTCTCAATAGGACTAAAATAAGATGAGGAGGCACAATTTTCTTGGATGGGATCTTTACTATATAAAGTGAATCAAAATGTATGCTGGATAATCTGGGAAAAGATTAGAAGAAAATTAAGCTAGGAATAAAATATGTGCAGGGGCTGGGGGGAGGTTGTAGAAGTCTCTTGGCAATTATATCTTTCACTACTTGGAGTCCCTGGATGTGCTTTATTCCATACACCTACTTTCAATTCTTCCATAACACGTGCACATGCAAGGAATATTAATTAGATGAAAGCTAAACTTGTGGCTAGCCCTGAGCCATCTGTTAGGAACCTACTTTTTTACCTGCCTGCCCAGCAAGAAAGGTCTAATCCTCAGCTATTTGGAGACAGTGGCAGAATGAGAGGTGTTGATGTGAGCTGCACTGGATTTCAATGCCTACTCCTGCAACAAAATTAACCCCAAATTCCAATCCTGTTGGGATTAAAGAAAGAGACAAAGAAAGAGACCTTTAGGAAGATCTTGTTATTTCTGGAAGTACCCAAAGCCCTGCTGGGAATGAGGCCTAATGAGAACCTATTATTGTTCTTATTGTTGTCTCTGAAGTCAAAGGGACTTCTGCAATCGACTTGAAAGGAGCAGGACCTGGCAGCCATTTATTTTACTTTCATTCCCTGCGTGAGAGTTCATCAGTTCCATAATAGTAACTTCAGGGTTTATGGGTATGGGAAAATCCATCTGAGGGAGAAAGAGGGGCTGTTTTTTGTGTAGCATCAGGGTGCCTGGGGAGCTGGGCAAAGCCAAAAGCTGTGGTGTAGTTTAAATCTGTCTCACCATTGGTGCTTCTATGTCAGCATTTTAGTTCAGATCACAAGTATGCTTCTGAAGCAGGTCTGCTGATCATCCCCACTTACTCCACTGCAGTGTGCTTCATGCAGTCACTCGTGAGTGCAGGAACTGGGCTCTCCCAGATGAAACTTGTCCAGAGTGCTCACTTTAAACACAGCCAGTTCTCAGGACAGAGCCAGGACAGTGAGACCAGGAACACCTGAAATGCATGCAGAGAGCTTGTCAGCCCCTGCTCTCTTTCACCTCACAGATCTTGTTGCACTTCCATGTCAATATCATGTGCCTGTGCTGCCACAGCAGCCTGGAGGGGAATATGTGCACCACCCCAAGTTTCCCAGTTGTCCATCCTTGTCTGGATGTCAGGCAGTAGCTTGGAGCAAGTCTGCAGGGTCTCATCAGGTGAGGAAAATCCACAGGAGGGTCAGTAAGCTCACAAGATTACAGGAGACAGGTTTTGTCATTTTAGCACACAGCCATGCTTGCCCCTGTGTGCCTTCTCTTGCTCTTAGGGTGCTGCAGCAGGTGCTGGGTTACTGCTTTCATAGAAAAGCTTTTCTTTTCATGTATGCAGCTGATTTTAAATATTTCAGAAATAGTGGAATATTGAAACATGTTTAGTAATAGATTTTTAAAGCGGCTCATCATGGTTGGATGTGGGAAGGGGATTGCTACAGGTGAACTGATGGTTGAAATAATGTTTTGAACAATTTTTTGTCTGCCCTTTCTTTTAGAAAGCTCTGAAGTTAAGGAGTACCAAAATCCAACTTGTAATTCTTATGTGTTTTTTCCACATGAGAAAGCACTGTAAATACTCATTCAAAAATCCTTTAGGAAGAATAATAAAGGCAAAATTTGGTAAAATTTGCTTCAATACTCCCTTTATGATTACTCCCACCAGCTGCTGTTTCAGCCTGGAGACTTCCCTGGGGTTTGTTTCACGCTGCAGCCTTTCATCCCCCGTGCCGGCCGGCCGCGTTAGGGACCTGCGGGAGCGCTGGGTGCGGCATTGTCCCCGGGTTACTCATCAACCGGAGGGGCCGGGGGCTCGGGGAGGGGCTGCCCCGTTGCCGTGGTTACCGGCAGCATCGCGCTCCGCTTGCAAATGCGATCTTTGACCGAAGCCACTGCACCGGAGGAATTTTCACAGCTCCCGGAGAAGACAAAACTCCGGGAGCCGGGATGTAAAAGGTTATCTGATACAAGGTGGATGAAGCGGAGGCTTGTTCTGTGTGAAAGCGAATCCCTCTGCCTCACAGTGAGGGAAATGTTGGGAAGATTTTAAAGTTTCGGGCGTATTTCCTTGCAGCTGTGGTCCTGTTAAATTTGTTTTCTCTAGCTGCGGCACAAGGGTCGTGCGCAGGGGTAGCAGTTTGGCCGCTGGCCATTTGCGGAGGGATAAGGTCACCCAAAATTGTTCTTGCACTCGTGTGTTCCCAGTAAGAAAATTTTAATGAGTCTTTCATCGGTAGCAGCCAGATTGTATCTGCTCCAGGGTATCACTCATCTGGCCCCAGCAGAATTACCGTGCTGAATGCCCTGAGCTACGGGCTGGACTGGCAGAAAAGGAGCTCAAGCCTTTGTCTGTGTAGCCACAGCAACAAAACCACAGCTGAACTATAAGTTTCTCCAGGATCTGACAATAAACATGCTTTAGCCTGAAAGATTGTGATCACCTGCCTGTAGAAGGCTGTTCTCAGTCGGGACTTTTTGCTTACCTGTTTCAAAGTGATGGGTCACTGAACAAACATTTTTTACTGGGGCCAGAGCACTGGAGACATCATAATATAATTTCATTTACCACTGTACTTTGTTTCATTTGTTCACTATTACATTATGTTAATAACTTTATTTTTCAGGGGAGTTTGTGTGCATAGACTATATGTATCTGTTCGGTATCACATTTTTATTTACTTGAATTGCTTAAAATGGTTAATTCAAGGCACAAGTTTAACAGGGGAAGGGGCTGGCGCAGTGCTGGCTGAAAGGGAAGTGCAAGAGGTGCAGGTTCTGGGATTGTCCCCTCTTGCTGGGACTCTGCCCCCCTCCCATGTGCTTCAGACATTCCAAGCTCTTCTTAGGATTTTATAAATCCCTTCTTTCTTTCCATACATATGAGTTCAGGTCTTATCTACCCCTATTCTTTTAGTTCTTAAATGGAAAATACACTGGCACCTGTCTAATTAATGAAAATACAAGAAATTATTGCCTGCCTGAGTTTAAAATCTCAGTGTGATGGCTCTGAGCAGATTCTCAGCCCTTACAGTGTGAGGATGGCATCTTGCTGCCAGCAGTGGAGGTCCTGCCCCTGGGACAGAGGACAAGAAGGGGTGACAGTGGCATGCTGTGTTGGCTCCAGGTTTCAGGGACAGGATGAACATCTGGTCTCTTGGATGATGTCAGGAATGAAACCAAGGGAATTAATGCAGTTAAACCTGCATCCAGTTTTTCTTAGTTCCCTCTTTGCTACTGTGGGAAGCTCCCAAAGCGAGTATGACTCAGCAGGGCCAAACAGTTTGAGCTTCTGAAGATGCTCTCCTTGTGCCACTATGGGAGCTGCATTCATCACTTGAGAGGTGCTGCAAGGAGAGACATCCAAGGCAAGCGTGCAGGTGAAGGCTGTCAGGGTGGTGTAGCAGGGGGGGCTGCTGCAGGACCACAGCCCCAAACAGAGATGATAGGCCAGATACAGTTTCACTGGGGCTTGTACTGTGGCATAAAGGGTTCTTTTTTAGTGCAGCCAAGAATTCCATTAGCCTTTTCTTTTCCCAAGCAGCTTGTCTCCTATCCACTGGCAGTATGTTTTGGTTACCTTGCATCATATACTGTGCCTTAAGTGGTTTTGTTCTAAAATGCATCTCTTTACATTTGCTCCTATTACAGTGAATTCAGTCACTTCACAAAACCTAAAGTCATATAGTGTCCTGATGATTCCATGAGTCTGTTCCCACTGGGGAGGTGAGCAGAATTTGGTTGCTAGTGGGACCAATGCCTGTCCATACAGTCTGTGTGACATTAAATGTTGGAAGAGATTTGTGTGGTCTGGGGTGTGAAGACTTAGAGCCTGTGAAATTGCAGTGATACAATGACATTGTGAGGTGTTTCATTTTACAGGAAATCTTTTGCTCCTTTCTTGTAATTTTTGTACATCTATCCCATTTGTAAAGACAGAATTCTCCCATCTCTTCCACTGGAATACTCTGAGAAAGCAGCTCTTCTGTTCTGTTGTTAATGCTACAATACTGTCTGTGTGCACCCTCTAGTCCCTATAATGTCACATCAATTTGGACTAGGAACCTGAGAATAGTTATTCATTACTTCAGTGGAAAAAGCACCTAAAACATTCAAGTTTTTATACCATCAAAATTAAAATAGTAAATATTAGGCACTATCACTCTTATGTTAGCAACTTTGGCTGCATTAGAAGAAATATGTACTATGAAAAAACTTTTATCTGCTGAAAGTATCTTAAAACTGTTTATATTCTTGCTGAATTGCATGTGAATGGCCCTTCTGCTGTGAGAGGTAAATACTGGTTTAATTGCACTTTTTGGTGGAGCTTTTTTAGTTTCCCTGTAGATTACCAGCAGCTTATACCCAGTCCTGCCATTACCATCATTGCAGAAAGCAGACTCTCCAATGCTGACTCTCAGAATAAATTGGTCTGAGAAACTGTTGGCAAACAAACTGCTGCAGTTAGATGGTTTAGAACAGCACTAATGAGGATAAATTTGCAGGGATATTTGGCATGATTCAGCATGGCTGTCAACCACGTTTTCTGTTTCTGCCAAAAATACTAGAACGTGTGTAATTTGGTTGCAAGTAGTAAAACAGTTTTCAGGTATAAACAGGTCAGTTCTCTATAGAACAGAGACACCAAAGTGTATTAGAATTATTTTCAAATCTGAAAACTCTGCCACTCATAACTATCTCTTTAGGCACAAACACTACAAATTCTTGCCTGAGTGAGCTGTCTTGTCTACCTTGAATGATTTCATTGACTTCATTCTAACTGCCAGGGTAGGAAGAGGTTTGCAAGATCAGGTCACCAGTTTGACTTCCTTTTCCACGTGGTGCTAGACTTCGTTGTAACAAACTCCCTGTTACCATTTTTAATTCTTTTTTCGGAGGAAAGACTGGTTTTGATAAGCGATCCAGACCCTATTGTTTGTCCTCATTTCATATGTATTTGGTAACATTTTTCTCTGTTGAGATCTATTCTTTTAAGAGCTGTTCTTTTGGTAAGAGCTGTTTGCTGGCAGAGATTTGCCTACCTAAAGCTCTGAGGTTGCTTGCACGGTGGATTTCCACGTCTCGCGTATTTGTCTCCCTGTCGGATTAACCGTTCTTGCTGTGCCACTAGGAACATCTGTCAATCTTTTCTGCCCTGTCTGGCAGCTTCATTAAGGATCTCAAATGCATGTAAACACCTTGGGGCTGGGCCTGTCTCTGCCTTTCCTCTTGGCCAATGCAGTGTGTTTAGGAAGTGCTGCACCACCGACAGCTCTAAGTAACAGAGCTGTTATGTTAACACATACTATCTAAGTAACAGATAGTATGTGAGTACTCAGAAACAGCAGGAAATTCATGGTCTCAATTTGAATGGTTTGGGGACTGGCCTCTCTCACAAAAGTCATTGGGACAGGGAGAACTTGGACTTTTCCAGGTCAATCTTTTAATCTCCAGAATGTCCAGATTCTCTTCTGTACTGCAATTTACTGTTGGAAAGATATTTGAGGTCTTGGTAGTTTTGTTTATTTAATGGGGTTTTTGTGTGATCACTTAAGGGAATCAATGAGTTCTATTGTGTTTCTTAATTTTATTTTATACTTGCATCATAGGTTGTAGGACAGATCATAGGCACAGTTTGTTCTTGGTACATGCCCTTCAAGTAATATTTCCAGTGATGGCCATAAGAAAAAGAAAGCAAACAAACATAGTAGACACAATCCTTTTTTTAGGGTACAATTACTTTTTCAAAGGTGTGTGGATGTAATATGCCTTCTAACCAGGAGATACCTCAAGGAGAGGGTAGGACCTTCACTGCCTGGCTAGGAAGGCAGAGGGGTGGGGCTGGCAGTCACTGGGACTTTGCCAACAGAGTGAATGTGCAGAGTGAATGTGTCTAGTGCCCCAGACTGTGCATTAGGCAGGTGTGCTGTTAAATACAAGGCCTTTCTCCTTTCCCTTTTCACATGCATTTTGTCCTATTTTGGAATGCAGCTTCCTTGGGCTGAGCATAATTCAAATAATCTGTGATCGATAGCTGATATCAGTGCTTCTCTTCTTGGACACAGTTCAGGGATGGTGTGAAGAGATGGCAGCCACAAGTCAGGTCTGCACCATCTAGAATGGATATTTTCCATTTTTATATGGAACCTGTTCTTCAGAAATGATGCAAAAACTTTTTTAGTGGATGAGTTATGTCAGGTGAGTTTTCAGTTGTTTTCACTATGGAAAGTATGTTATGTTTTCTGACTTGGTTCAAACAATTCATTTCAGTTACCCAAGTCATGGGATCAAGAAGCTGAGGGACTTCTATAATCCTTCTGCAAATTTGCTGAGGTCTGTAGAGTTTTCCTACCTGAGCCCTTTGAGCTGACCTTACGGAAAACATGGGTGCCTTATCTTGATTATGATTTCCCTCAGGGTAGGTGACATGCACTAGTTAACTGCAGACAGAATAAAACAAGAACCTCCCTCCCAGCTATTCAGTACTCTCCTAAGCTTCCTCCCAGTACTTCTGCTGATATTGCCAGTGCCAACACAGCTCTTGCTAATTAGTGCACCCTTGTGGGACTTCTCACTTTCCCACTGGATGTGGATGGCAGTCTAGGAGCAGGATCCTTCTGTGGGCCCAAAACCAGAAGACGAGAGACTTTAGCTATAGCTCACAGGGGAATTTGTTTTTTGTTTTACTCTAACTTCAGTTGTCTGTTTTCCAAGGAGTGCAGATGGCCTCGTTCTGAATAGTGTACAGACTTGCATTTCTTCTGTGTTTTTCTTTATAAATTGTCTCTCTGTGTATATTTGGGAATGTACTAATATCTATATATATTTCTCTTTTAAATAGTTTAAAAATCTCGCTTTTTAAGGCAATGACAAACTATGGTCTTATTAAAAGATACAAGCATGCTGTCTTCTTCTTCTTATATTTGGCCCAAATACGGGGAGTGGAGAGTGATTTAGTAGGGCTGTGAGAATGTAATGAGTGCATTAGCAGGCTTATAAAGTCAGATTGTGAATCAAATCCTGACTCATGCACAAGAAGTTTTGACTTGCTGAGTTAGTCTGTTGCATTTCACACAGCCAACAAATTAATGAAGTGTATGAATTACTGGCCTTTCAGCATCTCCCTTTTCCTTTTTTAGTTAAAATGTGGTTTTCATTTCAAGTATGGACAGTTTTGGAACAAAACCAAAACTGTTTTGGAAACTGTCGACTCCTTGTTTGTGTTTTCCTGCCCTTTCTTGGTAAAATTGATGCAGGAGATTTGCATTGGCAGAAGTCAATGTCCAGCCTCAAAGGGCCATGGGTGCCTCCTGCACAAAGACTGCATCTCATCCTCCTTCCAAGCTGCTTTTTGCCCATTGAGCAGATGTGGCATGGTCAGGATGGCAAGGCAGGTTCCTGAGCCAGAGGAGTAATGGAGACAGCATTAGCACTTTTTTATGGCATGAAACTCTTGCAAGCAAACACACTTACTTTTCTGAATGCCCTCACACCTAGAGCCCTATGATTTCACAGCTATCAATTTTTTCATTTTTGGGGTTAAAAAAACCAAAACACTTTAATGAGCAAACGTTTAATTGCTTTAATACAAGATTTCCCAACCTGCTGCAATTTCATTTTAAAATCACGTGTTGTTATGAGAAAGCCATACTCTGACAGTTGTGCCACATTTTAATAGAGACCTGGGGCCTAATTCTGCCATGTTTGCATTAAGCAATGCTTTGTTCCAGGAGCAGTTGTATGGCAATTACCAGGTGTACATTACTGCACACCATGAGTAAGCATGTGATTTAATTACCTCATGGGAGATTCTCATTGATGTAAAGGGAAATATTGACCCTTCCAAAATCTAATACCTGAACTTTAGCAGAAGTAGATCAAGCTGTTTTCTATCTGAATACCAAATGTAGTAATTAAACATCAGGAACTCACTGTAAAAATGTAATGGGAAAAGTTGGCCACAGTTCTGGAAGAAATGTGGTATGGGCTGGAGCCTGTGCCGTTCCCAGGAATGGGAATTTTTCCTTTGACTTGGTGGAGAGCAAGATAAAGATCAGTTTGCTGAGTTCTGAGGGACCAGTTAAACAACTCATGTTGGTCACATTCTCACGGTAAGCCTATGGACTAAATGTGCAACTGCTTCAACAAGTAAATGCCTCTAAATTAACACCGATAAATTAACTAACCTAATCCTTTGCAGTAAGTAATGTCTGTTGGGCGCCATATTTTAGCATGTTGGGATCTGAAGAGGTTTGTAACAGAAGAGCAGAGTATGCACTCTAATGAGAGAGAGCAACAGTCTGTAAGCACACTTTAGCTTTGGGGATCTCAACTGCACACTAATCAGTAGAGTCTTTATTAGCAAAATTGTCCTTTCAAGTCTGTTTACATATAATGCACTAAGCACCTTCTATCAGATTTTCTTTCAGAGGGAGTGGCAAGAATCTCTGATGACAAAGCTCACGTCAGTGTGTTGTGTTTGCAGCTAGCTCAAAGGAGCAGATATATGCTGTACAGTTTATTCTCATCAGGCAGACAAGAATCCACTCGTTAATGGGATTTTCTTGATTTTGTTTGGTTGTTCTTCACTGAGTGTTTAAAGTTTTTGTTTGAAAGATGTATTGCTACCCCACAGATTTCTCTATTGTTTGTCTCTAAAGTTGTAGAACTGAGTTCTCACCTTCTAACTCTGAAGGGGCATCTTCTCATCTGATGATTTTGAAGTTGGAAGCCAGGGGAGCAGGAGATCTTTGTGTGTGCTCAATTTATCTTCAAATAATTTAGGAGTTAGCTTCATGGAGTGTGGAGTCAGGATCTGCCTCCTTCCCACACTGGGTCCTTTCTGGTTTGCAGACTAAACTGGGTTGGTTGCTTCCACTTGACTATTGCATCCAGCCTTGTAGCATGTGCCATGGTGAGGAAAGGGTGCCTGGAAATGCTTGGGCAGGATGTGAGCCCAGAAAGGGCAGGGACAGCCATTAGGTCTCCAGCATGAGAGTCGCCTTTGCTTCCCAAGTCACACATCCTGAGGGTTACACAGTGTATCGTTTTGTTCATTGTCTGAAAAATTTGTGTGACTAGGGAAGTCCATAATCTGTGGTCTCTTTATTCATAAATACCAGCTCAATAATTTTGTTTAATTCTTTAAAAATCTGCAGTACTGTAAATGCCTATAGAGACTATGCCCTTTTGGATAGCATTTTCATTGGAGTCTTACCTCGGTATTCAGAGAAATTCATAGGAAAAGTGTACTCCTGCTTAACTGTATAAAATCTGCTCAGATGATTTACTGCCTGACTTGCAGATGTGATTGGATTCATATGCCATGTTGGTGTGTTTGTCTTGCAGTATATATTACCAAATTTGAATGTAAGGTTGCTGGAATACAGCAGACACCAAGTCTACTGTATCTTCTGCACTGTGTAGCTGTCATGGAGAAGATTCATTCCTTGTGCCACAAAAATATCTTGGGTGGTTCTTGTTCCTAAATGAAGGAAACATTTCTTATTTCATTACTTTTGCCCTCTCCAAAGTGTTGGGTGAGGACTCTGTGTCAGGCAGCATTGAAATGTTGAAAAGTGGAAGACAAAGGAAAGACAAGGATGTGTGCCCCTTCACAGCAGGAATCACTCTCTGTTAAACAAAAAAAGTGTTATAAATTCCCTTTTAAAACTTACATCTATTGAAACAGGATTATTTGAACAACATAATAAAGCAAATTATAAAAAAAATTTAATGGTGTGATATGTACCACTTTCAATTATTAATAGAGAACTCTTTCATCAATGTATTTTTCTGTTTTGATGAGTAAGTGTTTTCACCTGAAGATGATGAGTGAAAACTATGAAAGCTCTTGTGGAGCACGTTGCCCTGGCAGATGGATGGCCTGGGGCAGCTCATCAAGTAGGTGCCCGTTGCTCCTGCAGTGCCAGCAGGAGCTGCTTGGAGGAAAAACACTGCTTGACTTCTCATCCTAGTGACCACCTTGCTGCTTCGAAAAATATGGCTGCAAAAGAGCTTGGTTTATGCTGCTTCAAGTACCAGCTTGATCATAGAAACCTTACTTACTTTATCATATTTGTGCACTTAGACCAAGATCAGAGGCCACTGCAGAGCGACTGAGGAGAAACTTGCACCAGGGTGGACCCGAGGTGACTCCTCTGGCAAGGGTCCTAGCTCCTCACAGCTTAGGCCTTGCAGTGAGATTCCTAAGGGGTGGGAAGGTTTTTTGGACCAGAGGAGTAGATTAACAGAAAAGTGTTTAATAAGGGGCTTTATAAACTTTCTGTGTCAGATATGTAGATAGGTATTTAAGAACTGAAGTAACCACACATGGGATGTGTTGTACAGTTAGAGCCATGTAACAATTTCCTAGCTGTGGCACCTGGGGCAAAGTTGCTGTCTCCTTTGGGCACCACTCATTGTCTTCAATTCAAAATATTAGCCCTCTCATTTTTTTTCTTTTTGTGCTGCTTTTATAAACCTCTGGGCAGGAGCAATGCATTCTTGGCATTGTTGGGCGTTTTGGGGGAACGCAATTCCATGCATTCTTAGCTTTGGGAAGTGATCAGGCAGAAAGGTGTGAGCTAATGTCCAATGATTTATCATTGTTTCACCAGAAAAGGGACACAAGACTTTAAACAATTACTGGCTGTATAAGCTCAGAAAGTTATTTTACATGGGGTTGTTTAAGCCCAGAATAGGAATAGTGACAGCCTTGCATACTGGAAAGGTGCACTCCTGTTTAAATCCATAGGCATTATTTACTTGCATGATAATTTTGATAATGCAATAATGGGGAAAAATGTGTAAAGGAGAGATTTACTTTCAGGAAAAATATTAAGACTGTGAAAGATTAATATGTCAAAATGTTGGGTACTTTGTTCAGTCCGGGAGGTCTTTATCTTTGTATTCGTAACAATGGTCTTCTCCAGCCTAGGATTTAAGTTTATTGATGGGCTGTCTTGGTGAATGAGGAACTTCCTTTCTTGCTGCTGAGAGAAAGAAAACAGCATACTTGACTGGGATTCCCCTTTTATTAAATCCAAAATCAGTTGCTTGACAACTGATCGTATGTTCTCAAGTTTTTCACCGCAGAAACCTTGCATTTAAACCTTGTTTTTATTCTACAGCATACATCATGCAGTAGAAATTCTCTAATTGAAATATAGTAGTTGTAAAAGGAATATGTCAAGTGCTCTCTCAATTTTGCTCTCTTTCAGAAAGCATTGGCAAATCAGATAGTTAGTAAATTGTTTAAATTTACTTATGAATTCTGTAAAAATTATCTACAAAGTCATCATACTTCTAAGTTTTCTTGGACTCATCTCCTTTCTCTTCCCAGCAGTTTTGTCCAGGCAGAAAGACAGGACTTTGCCTATACAAAAGCACATTATGTCAGGCCCTTAGTGTGTGAAAATTTTGCTTAAGGAGGTGTTTGATAATTAGTCTAATTAAAAGTAAGCACTAGGACAGATGCACTAAGGATATTTATGGAAGTTTATTCTCTGTATAAACAGAAGAGGAGCCACTTAAAAGGCTGAAAGCATTATTTTGCTTCTTTCAGGCCTGAACCAGAACCCTAAGTAGCACCACTGCTGCTTTGGCTTTAAAGATAACACTGCTGTGAAGACTCGTCTGTTTTTCAGTACACAGTTTTCTGGGTGACAGTCTTTTGAAGTTTGTGATGGACTACTTTGTACAAACACGTGCATTAAGTGTTTCCAGCTCTGGGTCATGATAAAGCCTCTTTAAAAGAAATCAAGTAGTGTATTTTGTTCTGGTTCACAAAAGTGGTATTGGATAACATAGTGAAAATCTTTGCTGCTTAGTGAATCAGGAGAGAAGCAGCAGTCTGACCCTGAAGGGAGGAGAGGTGGATGTACAGAGCCTCGAGAAGGTGAAGTCCCAGGGCCTTTGGGTTTATATTCTGAAAGAAGTAAAGTGCATTTTCTTTTAGACACAAGTCATTCTAATTCTGACTTCCTTCAGTTGGGAACCATGGGCAGAACCAGGAACTGGCTCTGAGGCAAAGCAGGATGAGGGGGTGAGAACTGGAGGATTGGGAAGGAAAGGAGAAGGCTGGCTGTTGTGGGAAGCTGCTGGAGTTGGACACTCTTACTTCAACTGAGGAATTTTCCTTTCCTGAGTGCCCCAGAGCTGCCTCCCAGCCCTCCTGGATGAGAAATACCTGCTGTCCTGGATCTGGCAAGATGTCTGTCTCTCAAGACATAAAGATTCCTGTTTACAGCCTTACTAAGAGAGAGAATATGTGAAAGGGGAGAGTGGGAGGGGAAGAATACATACTGTGTCTTGGGAACTTGTGCTTCCCAGCATGTGAAGGACACAGGAATTAAACTCCATGCTTAAAAGATGTGACTCTCATTCATTGTCAGTGTTTGTCCTCAGCCCATATGTATCTATATATATTCACCAATGTGTGCCTATGTCCACGTAATGTGTAGTCATATATTGGGATTTTTTGGTTATGTAAAGAGAGTATAGTGTGAGAAATTGCTTGTAATCATTTAGTAGCATTTGAAATAGATGGAAAATAGTGAACAAAGTTCTTGTGAGTTAAAAAAACTCAACAGTGAAAACCCCCCAGCAAACTAAAAATCCAGTTCCAATACATGAAAAATTATCATATTCTGCAGATGGAAATGCTTCACCTTTAAGTCTGAAAGGGGAACTTCCTTAAAATAAAGGAGTTGCAGAAAAAGAAAAAAAAATCCCAAGTCCAAAACCTTTCCATTTCAGAAGTTTGAGCTTTCATGCTCTAAGAAAGATAAAGCGTTTGTCTTTTTTCAGTGTATATACATGTGTCTGTTTGCAGTCAGAAGAGCAGTGTAAACCTCATCAGAACCACTGGGATTATTTCATGTTGGCATCTGTGAGAGTAGTATTTGTCTTGTGATCCTAATGTTTTAGCTCCTACCAGAACTCAAATCCACAGGTGAAACATACTGATATTTTCCTGTGAAAGTGTGAATTCACAAGGGAAAAATTGAATGTGTGGAATGGTATCATTAAAGTTGAAAGCTAGAGGAAATTGTGCAAAGTCCCAAAACACAGACACTTAGGCTCGGATCTGCTTCCATTATAGCAGATGCCAAAACTCCTATTGTTTTCCTTAGGAACTGGATTAAGACTTCTATTGATATCGTGCCAGTTTGAATTCCTTCTCTTATTTTTGATCTTGACAATCACTTTTTCCATTGCAGTTCCATTAAAGACTTACAACGCAGCATAATAAAACTTGGTGAAAAAAATAACTTAATGCACCTAAATTATTATGCAAATGGATACAAATTAAAATGCATTCACATAATTGCAATTCTTTCTTTGCAGCAAACAATAGAATCTAAACTTTATTATTTTTGCTTGCTAATCAATTTTCAGTTCATTGTCCCTTTTTTTCCAGAGGTTTCTAGAGTATCAAAGTAATTGAAAATAATTGGTCTTTCAGTTGTTTTACAGTTAGTACTTGAATAATTAAAAATTAAACCGATTATGCATGTTGTGTTTTAATGGAACAATTAATTCAGTGGCATTATTCCGTGGCCTCTGTTGAGCATGCCTGGCAGCGCTCAGCCCCAAACCGATGGAGACCAGTCCAGAAGACAGAACTGGCCTCTGTATTTTAGCAGCCAGTGAAATTGCTGTTATGGACTCTCCACAAGGAAACAAAAATAATAGGACTGAAGTATCCTTTTTTAACCCAGGAGAAGCTGCTGCAGCAGAGATTTGGGAGCAGGGGCAGCGAGAGACTCCAGGTGTCAGAGGGTGCTGGATCAGCTACATCTCTTCTTCATTCACTTTGGCATTTTTTCTAAGACTGTGATAGAGATGTCTGTTTGGGGATCATATGTAGATCTGAATAAATATTCCTTCATCATGTCAACATAGTAAATTCTGTCACAGCTGACCTCAGTATGGCCATCTTCCAAATTATGTATTTACATAATTCTGAAAAATTGTAAACTTGATTTTTAAGGTATATTGGCTCAGAATTTGCATGTAGAAATAAATGGAGATACTGTAGGCTGTCAGTGTGCAACTTTGCTGTCAGTCGGGCTGATTGTGGTTTGTTTTTATGATTTTGATAGGAATTTAAAGACGTGATAGCAAAGATATGGTTTGAAGAAAATTGATATATTGCATCTAAAACATTTGCAGTGAAGAACCAAAGTGTCTTATGCCATTTTGGCTTTGGGTCTCCACAAGGTGAATTCCTTTGCCTCCAGCCTTTGCATAGGACAGCTGTAGGAGCATTTGCTGTAATGTTTTACTACTTCATACAGCAAATATTAGAGACAATTAAATGCAGCTTGAAAAATGCTTTTATTTTTCAGATTTGAAAGAGCTTTAGTGAATTGACCAGCCTTCTGTCTACAGTATGCAATACAATTTTTCATATTGCAGCAAATAATAGGACCTGACACAAAGAAGAGGAGTTCTGCAAGCTGCATCTGTTTTGGGACATTTCTGTCACTTACCTACATGAGCAGGGTGTTCAGGTAGTGCACACAGAAACAGAGGAAATAGTGGAATGATGAGAGGCACCATTCCCTCTTCAAACCTTGTTTCCTCTTCTCTGCACATGGACACACAGGTATTAGATGCAGAGTCCTAAGTCAGTCCCAGCAGCCTATTGCTCCCTGTGAAGCTCAGGCCAAGGCCTTTGCTGGTTAATGAAGAAGACATTTATGGCCTACAAAAATGTTCACTGTCCTTGTGATAGGACAGGTTTTTAATAGGGGTAATGGGGGCTGTGGAATCTGTTGTGTTCACTCAGTGCTCTGTGGTGGCTCTCTGGGAGCTGGAGCATGTTTCTGTGTTTTCCCTTTGTGGCTGGATCAGGAAAAGAAGCGCATGTTAGATAAACTCAGCTAATGGAAATATTAGAGACACGTTGTCCCTAGGTTTTTCCCCTTCTTTTCATACATTTCATTCTACATACATTTCAAAAGGAACAGGTATTGCCAAAAGGAATGAGCAGCATGCAGGGACAATGAAACCTGAATTTGGCAGCCTGCAGCCTGCCAAGGGCTGGGAACCAGGGGGTGCAGCCTTCACAGGGCGCCAGACCGAGTAGGCTAGACCACATGCAAATCTTGATTTGAACTGTAAAGGCAATTTTGGGATGGGTCTTGCTGGGATGGGTGTTCCAGATCATTCCCATATGCCCAGGGCAGACATATCACTGTTTGAGCATTTGGTTGAGACTCAGAGAGCTGTTAGCTTTACTGCTGGCACACCAGGGATGCCAAGTTCTCTCTTTGCTAATAGCCCTGTAAACCTCAGCAGAATCAGTAGAGTTACGTCAGGTCGGCATCTTTGGGGCTGAGGACAGTGGTTTACTTCTGGGCAGACTTCAAATACCCAGATAAAAAGGGACAAGTTTCTTTTGTCTTGCAACAAAAGAACCGGCTCTTCTCCGAACAGATTTGAGTGGGTTTTGGTGGCCCGAGTCTGTCATCATAGTGCATGAATCGTGGTATGAAGCTGCTCTGCTCGAGCTCTGCTGCTCCCCTGCATTGCCACAGCTCTGTACACCTGCTCACAGCTGGGTGGGCTTGCCTGGAAATGTGCACTGAACCTGTGTGGTTTTATTCTTCAGCTGTTATTCTTCTTATGTTTATTCTTCTTCTAACACTCCACCCAAGCGTTGCTAATAAAATTGTCCTTTCTATGGAGGTCTAATATCATATGAGCTCCACTTTTGAGCAAATTTACATTATTTCATGGCATGTGGTGACAAGTCTGAAGTGTTACAAAGCACAGGGGTGACTTCTGCAGCAAGGGCTGGAGATGCCCCTTTACACATCACAAAAATCTGTGTTAGTTCTGACTGCAGCAGGTTTATGGGCTGTGCAGAGGGATTTCAGTAGGTGTGATCCCTCATGGTGCAGCTGCAAGGACATCAGCAGAGCCACCCACTGCTGAGATTTTCTGCTTTTTCCTTTCAAAGGAGAGATGCCTAGTTTCTGTGGCTAGTTTGGAGTGTTACCTGCCTAAAAAAATCCCTTGATCCTTATACTGTCTGAGAGGCCTCTCAGGTGGGTGAACACAAGCTTAGTAGAACACAAGAGCTCAAACAGTAATCAGGTGGTTGTTTGGATAGTAATACTTTTTTATCATTTTCTTCACAAAAGGCTTAGTGAAGGTGTGGATTACTTGCTAACAGCTGAAGTCAAGCAGTGATAGGCAAATCCTTTCTCTCTATTTACACAACATAACGCCAAAAAGCAAGAAATGTTTTTGAAATAGTCTCTGTAAGCACTGTAAAAACAAATGTCTCCACCCTTCACAAATAAAGGCTTTACTGGAGAGGCCATTTGCCATGTATAGAGCAGAGAAAAGGAAATAAAGCTGGTAAAAGTGCCCTGTTCATGATGGAAGTGAGAATCATGACTGTTCTTCTGTCCACCTTTGCAAACACAGCTCTGCTGACTCCATGAGCTCCACAGAGCTGAGCACGGAGGAGGAAGAGAAAAGCTTTGGGGGATCAGTCAGAACATCAACCACTTCCCAAACTGGGGCATTTTAAAAACAGGTTTGGGTAGAGGCTAATGCCATTTGGCTCTTCTAAGAGTTCCATAGCATGGATTGCTGCTGGGGGACTCAGTCTCTGGAGGCTGATGCTTGGCTAAAGCTCACTCCTGCCCTGAGGATGCCTGTTCCTGTGCTAGTTAGTCACTAGTCTTATGTTTTGTACATGTTAGCTGCTGCTTCCCAAGCAACCAGAGGTGAACCACAAACAGGTTGCAACAAGACCCTTTAAAATGCTGAAAGGTTAGAATGCAGCAAGTGGGATTTTCAGCATGTTAAAAAAAAATCTTGTAAACCTTTCATCCCCGAATTTTTAATGGACGTTTTTAGTGTGTGTGTGTGTGTGTGTGTGTGTGTGTGTGTGTGTGTGTGTGTGTGTATGTATCTTTCTAGGAATAAAAAATTATTTGAGGAGATCTAGAAGTATAAATTAACTGTAAATTGAATTAGGAAGGCACTCGCAATTCAAGAGGGAGAATGAGACTCCTCTCCAGCATTTCTGAAGTTGTGCAGTAGGATACAAAGCCTTTTTTCCAACGTTTTTTCCAGTTGTCTATTTTTATTTTTTTCAATATATCTGCTCTTCTGTCTGCCTTTTACTCTTCAGAGGGGGCTTGGCATGAACTGGGAAATATCTCAGATCTCAGCAAATCTCTGAGTTTCTGAGCCCTACATCATCTGCATTTGCACACCAAACAAAAATCCCAGAAAGGACTATTTTTCTCTCCGTGTTTGTGCAGAGCTAAGGATTACTTAGTTGTCTTCCTTGCACTGAGAAAGATCTGTGGAGGCCTCAGCTGCAGAATATGCAGCTGTTTGCAGACTGTCAAACTCCTGTTTCTGAAACAGTGATCTCCAAAGAAGCACAGAGAGCCCCTTTGGTGCGCTTCGGAAGCTGCACAGTGCTTTCAATCTAACACGTGCTGTTCAGGTGGCATTTTGGTGCTCAGTCTGGTGGCCCAAAAAGCACAGCCACTGCTTTTGTAACCTTTCCAGGAGGTGTTAGTGGAGGTGGTGCTCAGAGCCCGTGGCTGGGCAGCATTTGGCCTGGCCAGAGGCAGGGGCTGGATGGGCAGTGGGGTGGGAGCTGCTGCTGCTGCTGCAGCGGCCCCGTGCCCTGCCTGGGAGCACCTGTACACAGGAATGTCTGCAGAGTTTAGTGCTGGAGTGAGTGTAAAGGAGCTGAGCAGCCCAGGCAGGGAGTGCTGGAGTGAGTGCCAATGGAGGAAGGCTGTGAAACTCCTAATAGTAATTAACTGCCTACTGTGGACTAGATGAAAAATCTGCAAGTGTTTTCTCTTTTAAAATCCTTTTTTTGCCTGCTGTAATAAATGGTAGAATTGTGATGATCTGCCAAATAAGCTGGGGTGGCAAATGAAATGATCTTTATACAGGAAAGGGTGTTACATTGCTGTTCCCATCTTCAGCTGAAATACATCCAGTGCATTTTTCTATTGTTTAAATTGCTTAATTGCTATGTTCTATAAAGGCATTATTTTATTTGTCTTATTATTCTTTAATTTGTAAGGTAAACTTTATTTGGGGCCAGAAGGTCAGCTCGTGAATATTTTTTCATTTTTAGGTAAATAATTTTGCTTTTAAGAAGTCTTTCCATGCTAATTCCTGTAAAATAAGTCTGCATTGAATAAAATGAGGAATAAGAAACATAGGCTAATAATAAAATTGGTCAGGAGCAGGGTGCCACTGGCTTGCCTGGTGGTACTATCGATCACTGGGTCTGCAGCATGTCACCCCTTGCAGAAGCAGCTTCTCCAGGAGCTTGCTTGGTTCCTCTTGGCAAAGGTGGTCTCTCGTGCAAGGAGGAGGAGCTGCCCTGGGTGCCAAGCCTTGAAAGGCTGCAGACCCCTGAGCTAACCAGCTTTAGTCTAGTGGAGGCAGATTGATGTGCTTCTCACAGCATGTTTTAAAATATTGCTAAAACCTCCTAAATGCTAGTCTATGCAAGTTAATCAGCTGAATTTTATCCCTCTTCAGTGCCCTCGGAAGGCGTGCTCTGTGTGCCTGAGCTTTACCTGAGCTCGGCTGTTTGCTCTGCTTCAGAGAAATACAGCAATAACAGATGATAGACATTCTTTCTCACAAACGTATTCTTTTTTCCATACTCCTCCTTGAGTGAGCTTGTGCCAGAATTTGCTGAGCTGTTAGGAAGATGCCGGAAGCTGGTAATTTGCTCTCCTATAGCTTCACAAAAGCGACCAATTTTTTGTGTAGTTCTTACCATCTGAAGGAAAATATAATTAAGAAATTTAGTTGGTTTACAAATAGATCACGGACCATCTAATAAACTGCAATTGTTGACATTTATGGAGGCTTTTTCTCCCAAACATTGTTTGCGAAAGGCAAACTGGCAAAAGCAGCGAGACAAAAACTGCTGTAGGCTCCTATTCTGGGCAGCTCTCAGCCTCTCCAGCTCCTCCTCCTCTTTCTCTCCCCAGCATATCTTTTGAAGCTCCCTTTGAGTATTTTCATGTATGTACATGTGCTACACTTCAAATGGCGCAGTAGTTGATTTTCTTGTACTGAGAGCTGTGGGATGTTAATTGCTAGGCTGGTATTAATGGGTTTCATCCAAATTCTGGCTTTCCTCCGGTGAGGCTGCAGTGCATGTTGGTGATTTCAGCTGCCATGCGGGCCAGGCGGGGTGTCCCAGCCAGGCACAGTGTCCTCCCAGACCTCCTGTGGAGATGTTGCCTTCACTAGGTCAGTGTGGAGGACTCTGGATTTGTGTGTCTCAGCCCCAGATCAACCTCTGGAGCAGATGTAGGTGCATGCATGGTCTTGCTCTTTGTGGGAGAGCAGCAGTATGTCAAGCACCAGAGCTGCTGCAGGCAACAAAGGGTCAGGGTACAGTCTGTCCTTGAAGCAGCCAGTAAATTTACCATCAGGTTTTTCTTATTTCAGTTTGCTGTGCATTGCATCTCATTCTTGTACCAGAATTATTTACTCCAGTCAGAGGCAGCTGATCTGAACTAAAAAACTCTTGCTGGAGGCAAAACGCATATTCTGTCTTCATTACCCACACCAGAATGGTGAGAAAAAAAACAAAGGTGGGCAGGCAAGGAGAACCAGATCAGGAAAAGAGTTGAAAGCAGAAGCCTGGTCTGTGCTCAGTTTTTTGCCCGTGATCTGGTGTGCTCAGAGGTGTTAGGTGGATTCAGAGGAAGGAAAATAAGGGTTAGTCAAGGAATGACCTCAACCTGATCTTCTCAAAAACTGGCAGTATTGGGTTGCAAAGTTGTGGTTCTGAACTATTGGTAAGGAGGCAAAACCAAGACCAAACAGAGTGGAAGCTGCATCCTGTGGGGATCTTCAAGGAACAATAGCATCTTTCATACTTCATACTTCATGTCTATAAAACACATGAATCAACTCACCTGAGGCAAGAGAAGTCAGGAGCAGCTGACATCAACCACCAGGAGCCGAGCTGCTCATTCTTTCGGTGTTAGCGCATTTCCCGACCGACCCGGCCTGTGCTCTGGAGGCCGACCCCTCCTTCCCTGCCAGTATGAGCTGGGGCCAGGTGTTTCATGCACTTCTGCTGCTGTGTCAGACAGCTCACCACTCCCACAGAGCCCTCCATGCAGGGGCACGGTGAGAGGCCCAGCTGGACACTGCCATTGCCGGGCAAGAGGTGTTGTGTCGTGCCCTTGGGGGTATCCTCACCGTGTGGGGTTATCCTGCACCATACAGGGTGTTGAGAACAGTCCTGCCCTGCTTGGTAGGGGACAGCCCTGCTCTCCCTCACGATGGGAAGCTGGAGATCAGTGTGCAGGGCTTGGCCTTTTGGATGGTTCATGTGCAGTTCCACAATTTTGCCTGAGAGGCCACTATTTTTGCAATCAAAATTACTATAGTTGGAGTTTTAGTGCAAAAGGTCCCAGAGTGACCAAACTGGGATTTCTTTACACATGGCAAAACTCCTTGTAGCAAAATCCCACCCCTTCTTGCATGGCATAAGTCCATGTTTCAGACACCAGTAAGAGTGAGAGAGAAGCTAAATTAAACTCATTTAAGTTTTTTCTTTTGCCGGAGCACTCAACCTGATGTGAAAGACTCCTATTAGCAGGATTATTCTCTTGTCAGATGGAAGCTGGAGATAGTTGTCCCAGATGTGCATGTCTGGTTTGAAGGCCTGATTATCTTGTTCATGTCACTTCTTGGCCTCTTATCAAAGGAGCTCTCACACACATCACCTTCCAGCTCCTCGCTCTCAGCTCTGCAAGAAGGAGGAGTATACTTAAACCATTTCCAGCTAGTAAGCCAGTGTTTGTAATTTTTTTTCCTCTGGGGCAATAGTGTCAAGAGGAACAGGCTCCTGAGCATGTTAGGTGGAGAGAGGGTGGAAGAAAGTTTCTCATGGTTGAGGACAATAAATGAGGACAGAGCTGCTGCGCTGCAGCAGAATTACAGCACAGTGCATTTGCTGGGCATGAGGTGCCTGTTGGATGGAGCCTTCTGGATGGCTGGGATTTGATTTAAAATAATTTTTAAATACCTTTATTGGTGAAATGGAGCTTAAAACCTGAAAGTGTTATTAGGTGGCTCAAGAGGAGATCTTAGGGAAAATTCAGAAGTACTGTAAATACTCACTTTTTAAAAAATCATCTATTATTACTTTTATCAGTATGTCGATGTATTAACTAGAAGTTCCAGTATTCCTGGAGTCATTTACATGAACCACTTAGTAACTTTTTGTAACAAAGATAGAAGAGAAACCAAGTATTTCCTGCTTGTAAAATCCCCATCGTTCGGTGCCTGTCAAGGTGTCACCAGGCTAAACAGAGGCATACGTCCCTCTGAAACCAGCCTGACCGTAATAAATGCAGGAGCTTCCATCTCTGTCATTCACTGCAAGGGAAAGCTTGTCCTTTCCGGAGGCACATTGACTGTTTAACTGAGCTGCACAAAGTGGTGCGAGAGGGGCCGGGCCGGGGGAGGAGGAGCAGCGCTGGCTGCGGGCAGGCGGCTGGCCGGGCTGGGAAAGCCCGCGCAGCGAGGAGGCCCGGCTTGAAACGGGGATTTGTGCCCTCTGCTCTGCTCTGCTCTGTGCTGCTCTGCTCTGTGCTGCTCGGCTCTGCCCGGCTCCGCTCTGCTCGGCTCTGTGCTGCTCTGCTCTGTGCTGCTCTGCTCTGCTCTGCCCTGCTCTGTGCTGCTCGGCTCTGCCCGGCTCCGCTCTGCCCTGCTCTGCTCTGCCCTGCTCTGCTCTGCCCTGCTCTGCTCTGCCCTGCTCTGCTCTGTGCTGCTCNTCTCTGCTCTGCTCTGCGCTGCCCTGCCCTGCCCTACTCTGCTCTGCCCTGCTCTGCTCTGCTCTGTGCTGCCCTGCTCTTCTCTGCTCTGCTCTGCGCTGCCCTGCCCTGCCCTACTCTGCTCTGCCCTGCTCTGCTCTGCTCTGTGCTGCCCTGCTCTTCTCTGCTCTGCTCTGCGCTGCCCTGCCCTGCCCTACTCTGCTCTGCCCTGCTCTGCTCTGCTCTGTGCTGCCCTGCTCTTCTCTGCTCTGCCCTGCTCTGCCCTGCTCTGCTCTTCTCTGCTCTGCCCTGCTCTGCTCTGCTCTGTGCTGCCCTGCCCTGCTCCGCTCTGCCCTGCTCTGCCCTGCTCTGCTCCGCCCTGCTCAGCTCTCCGGTGCCTCCCGGGAGCGCCGGGAGCCCAGCCCGCAGGCTGCTCTGCTAGCGAGCGGGGGAAGAGGGGAGGTAAGAGTTAAAGGAAGTCAGTGCGGTGCTCCCAGTTAGATTGGCACAGGCAGCAGTTGTGAACTCAACACTCTGTGACCATCCCTCAAGTCTAGGTGGGCTGGAAGTTACTTCTGTGATTCCAGGAAAAACACTCTGAAAATATTCCATTTTTATCACGTATCATTTTTATCAGTAACTAGTCTACATTAAGAAAAGTGCAACCAATGAAGTTCATGTTGGATTAAGCTGGCTTCTGTCATGTCTGAATCCCGCAGATGGAAGCATTACTAGTATTAACAATTTACTTGTGTTTAGCAAATCAATTTTAACTATGCTGACTGCTGTATTTGTTCATTACTAGCATTAAACTGCCACATGTTGCATTACCAGCTAGTTGTTCCTTTAATTCTTAAGTCCTCTCAAATCTCTTTTCTTGGAGTTAGATTCTACTGTTTCTGTATCACACAGTTCTATAGATCTACTAGCAGAATCCAGCATGTGTGGAAATGCATAGTGTGTTAAAATTCCCTACCTCTTTACAAAGTGTGAAAAGCCAAGCCAGTTTATATTGTGTTATGGTCTGTTCCTGATGTCCAAGTGGCTTCCTCTTATAGCTGCTTTGGGGTTTGTCCCATTTATTCACTCCTATAATGTTTTACCTCCTTATTTTCTTCATTGTCATATGGGTTTTTGTTAGCAACATCTAGCATTGCATCACCCACCCCTCTACTTCCATTCTCCCTCTCCATTGCTAGTCCAAGAATCATTGTTCTCTGTTTGGTGATGTTGCCTAGGTCACAAATTGCATCATTTATTAACATTTTTGCATAGCTCGCTTCTTTCCCATACCCTCTACATTGTGTGTGTGTGCATCAATGTAGCTGTCACCAAGCACTTATATTTCACTTTTTAAATTAGTATTTTGACTTTTCAGGGTTTCTTTAAGCCATAAAAAGGAGCAGAGAGTTGGCTTTGCAGAGTAACATATTCAGGCATTTCCCCAGGCTTGCAGAAAACCCAGATTACACAGACCTGAGAGGTATGTCTGTGTTAGGAAGATGTTTACATACTGGGGGCCTGTCAGCAGTGGGGGCAAACACCAGCCATCAGTGTGCCCTGTGTGGCTTGGCTTCTTGTAATGTATATTGTGGTGTACAATTGAGAAGGGAGAATGTATATTTCGGGAGTAAGAAAAACAATTATATTTCCTTTTACACTCTGTACTGGAGCCTGTACTGAGACCTCTGAGCCGAGTGCTTCCTCTGGTGTTTTGCACTTATCTTGAAGCTCTTCTGAACTGTCAGTTGTGAACACAGGGAGGTTAGCACCCTCTTTGCTTAAGACCATTTAATCTTAGTAGTAACCTTTCATTGCAGAAAGCACCCATGAGCCCTGCTGCTGCAGGTTCCTTTCTGTGGCCCTCCTGCATCCCTTGGCTGCTGTGCAATCTCTGCTGACCTGCAGTGGGTACCAGAGCAGTTGCAGAGAGGCCTTCCTCCTGGCTTTTCTAGTCACACATTTCTAACATGATCCTGTTAAGCACTGACTTCCCTTCTGCCCCTCTCAGTAGTTTTCACTTGAAAATACTGACTCAGAAAATTCCCCGGTATTGCTGAGCTGATCTACCCTCCATATGTTTATTGTATTAATCCTAAACCCCCAGAAGGTAACATCACATCCCATTCTCTTTCTTGCAGCCTACAGGTTTTGGCTCTTCACCGTGAAATACAGTCACGGTCACTCAGGTCATCTCTCTGTCTCCAGGCTTTGGCTCGTGTTTGCTTCTTGACTGTGAGTTAGCAGAGTTTTGGGTTACTTGTGTCCCTTCCCATGCACTGCTCTCTGCAGGAGCTGCAGCTCAGTCAGTCTGAGCAGTCTTTAAGCCCACACAGTAAATTCTCCACAAACATATGCCCTGGGACCATAAATCCCTTTCTGCAAGAGATACCTTTGCTTTGTTACTCTTCTCTTCTTGCATTTTAGCAGCCTGCTGAGGCCCAGAAGCAGGTATATGAACACGGAGCAGGCAGCCCTAGGGGATGAAAAAAGAGGTGGTCAAAGTTTGCAAGGCTCACTCAGGGTGAGGGATGGTGGAAGGACAGGGCCATTTGTCTGTCTCTGTACATTTGCACCTACGTTTGCAGTTGGGACCTTCCCTTATCCCCATGAACATGTGAAGAAGGCATCAGTGGCTGCAGCCACTTGCACCTGCTGTCACCTGCTGTCACCTGCTGTCACCTACTGTCACCTGCCATCATGGGAGGGCAATTTCCCAGCAGTGCTTCAGAAGAGAGAAATTTATAGTGAGAAACAGAGGGAGGACTTAGTGGTCACCCTTGAATGATTAGTTTTCATATCTGCATTCATGGTTTTCCCCTGCATGTGCTACTGTGCCCACTTCTTTACTGACTGTTGGCAATTTGCATTTGAAGTAGCTGGCTTGAGTATCAGTAGATGTTTTGTGACATTTTGGGGTGCCAAACTGGGACCTGTTCACCTCAAACATGCATCTGCCTTGTTGCCCTTCTGTGCAAGTCTAGCAGCTGAGTAGAGAGGGATTAGTCTCTCTAGACAGGGCTTTCAGAAACAGACTTTAATTAAAGGTGCAGGATGGAGCTCAGTGATCACCTCTGATTACTGGTGCAAATGCTTTAAGAAGAGAAATTAGAGCAATGGCGTATTAAGAGGTGCATTCTCAGGTATTTATCTCAAGCAGTTCAGTCTTTTTAAAGTGATTTGGCCAGATTCTGCCTCCTGGTGCCTGTGTGCAAACCTAAAATAATTGCAGTACACCAAAGGTGTTCTAGAGCAGAGCAGTTACTTTGCTGCTTTGGGTAGAGACTGTTTTGTGCTCAGTGCTGCTGAGTGTGTTGCTCTGTGCTTGGAAAGAGGAGAGGGGAACACCCAACTTATTTTACAGTGGTGAGTGATAATAGAGAAATTATCTGTTTCATGCTCATATGACCTTGTTGTTGCCACATTATTTCTTTTGACATTTCTCAGCTTCTGCTGGTGTCTGGGGATGTTGGTTTGGTATTTTCTAGGACAGTATAATTATTCAAATCCCATGCCTTGCACAGCAGTGCACAGCATGCATCAAGTGAGCTCAGTACTTTAAAGTAATTACTTTAAAGAATCAAGAAATATCATTACTTGATTGGCAAATAAAAACAGTTGTGAAAGAGAGGTACAATATGCACTCAGAGACCTAAGGAGCCCCTCTGTACTTCTATGATCTCCAGAGTACCCTGTGCTTTCCAGAGGACTCAGTAAAATGCAGCAGATGTTAAATGATGCTGTATTTAAAGAAATTGTAATATCATACCTACTGGCCTCGAGTAGTGTCTGGGTATGACTCATGGACCTCTACAAAAACCTGCTAAATTCTGATTGTGAGTGTAAACATCTAAAGACAGAAAGGTGCATTAGGTAGGTGATATTAAAATGTTTCTTTTTCTGGGTGCTGACTTAGCTTTGGCCACCTGTTACAGCATTTTCTGAAGCCTCAGGTTACTGCAGGAGAAACAACATGCAGGAGATGTCTGGAGCCAACTGAGAAAGCGAGTTGGGAGAGGACATTTGCAGAGCCTGAGCTGTTTTAAAGAGCACAGGAGCCTGGTGTCACAGCACAGCTTCCTGTTCACAAGAGCCTCTTTCAGAGACAAATGTGAAAGGGTTTATCCACTAAACACGGAGCTGGCAGCAGTCCTGAAGCAAGAGTGTGGCGTTGGATTTCCGTAAGAGGAGACTGTGAAATGTCCTCTTTGCAAACAGGTCTCTGAAAAGGACACAAAGACAAATTGGTCATTTTTTCAGGGTTAGAATATCTTATTCTGAGCTTGAAAATTTTTTTAAATTTTCATGGGTGTTCTGTTGGGGTTTTTTTTCTTTTAATTATGTTATTATATTAGATGGATCTATCCATCCTATAATATTAATAGGGTTTTTTTTTGCTTTTAATTCTGCATCCATCCTTAATTAGAAGATTATTCTCTTTTTTTTTTTAAATGGAACCGAAGTAGAAGATATGTTTTTCAACTGAGGAAGCACTTTTAAATTTTACTGTAATGAAGTTGGGTTCATGAAAGCTTGAGTCTGGCCAAACCCACCTCACCCCCATGGGCTTCATGCCCATGAACAGTTTTCCACCACAAAATGCACTGTTGGGGTTTGCTTCTGCATCACTGCTCAGAGAAGAATGCCCATGTGAGCTGTCCTTTTCTACCTCCATGTCCTTGTAGCTACAAATGCAGCAGCTTGTTTTTCCTGGGAAGATAGAAAGAAATAAAAAATAGAGGAGTAAAAGCCAGCTTCTTTGGGACAATTCTCTGTTCTTCTAGGGGTGGTGGAGGAAGAGCTGCATCCACTTCTTATAGCAGTCATGGGAGTCAGCCTGAGCTGGAGATCAAGAACTTCTACAGTTTTGGAAGATTTCTGGTAGAAATGTTTCTCCACTTGATGCTTTCTCCAGACATTGCAGCCACCTGTCATGACACTTCCAGATGCATCTTGCTCTGAGTTTTCTGACATGAGGAATGACATCTGTGTGACAAATTGGGGATGTAGGTTGTGTGACAGCTGGGCATCTCCACTGGTCACCACTCTGCCCCCAGCCAGCCTCCTGCCTGTGCTCCCTGTGACCTGGAGGGTGCCAAAGTCACCCCTTGCCTGGCACACATTTAGGTGAATTTTGCTGAACATTGGCCTGTGTGGAGCTGCTGCTGCTTCCTGTGCTGCACAGGCACACTGGCAGCCCTGTAAACCTCCTGGTCTGGGCTACAGCTGCTTTGCCTCTCTCCCCATTACCAGCTGTCATGTCCAGAGAGAAACAGCTCTTTCTTGGCAAATACTGAAGCTCTACTTCCCTTTTGCATGAGCCCACATTCAAGGTGAGACATTCAAGGAAGTTGTGCTTCAAGCAGCCAGTGCTGTGAGGTCCTGCAGCTGTGGACCACTGTGGGTAGGATTTGGCTGTCTTAGGAGCCACCTCAGGGATCAGCAGGTTTCCTGCAGGCTGGGAAGCAGGAGGGGGCTCCTGGTTGGCCCTGTGGAAAGAAGGAGAAAGTCTTCCCATGTGGGAGGTTTGTGGGGTTATTAATGCAGTACAATTATGTTATTAATGTAGGTTAAAATGCAGGTGTTATTAATGCAGTTATTAATGCAGGTGTTAAAACTGAGTGTTTTTTCAGCATTTAGGAAGCTCTTTCATGAAGATGCTCAGCACTGGCCAAATAGAGAAATATCAGGGCTAGATATAAACAGGGCTAAAGAGGCTTTTGAAAACTGAGGAGATTTAAAAATAGCTAAAATGCATTTTTTCTTCTGAGAACTTTGTCATTGAGTTGAGCCATGGCAGAAGCCTAATTTCATAAGTGGAGAGAGAGAATGAATGTCTGGACTCAAAGGCATGGTCCAAAGAGCTGATGTACTGTCTGTCCAGTTGACCTCAGAGCTCAGGTGGTGAAAAGATATGCTCTGGACACTGAAACACAAATGCTTTCTACTAATTAAACTTCTGCAATTGTCTGAGCTCTTGGGAAGTGACTCCACAGTGTGAAGCATCCTGCAGGAATTCAGATAAGGTCTTTGCATGGAAAAATCCTGATTTATAGACAGCTGCTTTTCACAGTGAGTACAACTAAATTTTAAAACTATATTTTTAAAATAAAATTAGTATTTATATTTTCTCAGGGATTACATTTATCTCATTGCATGCCTACAAATGGAGGACACAGGTTTGGTATGTTTTATAGAAAGGTGATAGGATGAACCTCTACTAATGCTTGGTGAAATTTCATCCTTGGGACTCAGTGGTTTCTCAGGAAGCTGCACATTCTTGATATTGTACCAAAGTAGTCTCAGAGCTCAGGCTGAAGGCTTCATATCCAGCAGCCCTGTAATGCTCAGGCTGTGCTGAGATCAGTGGGATTATAGGGGTAGGGATTCCTAGAATGAAGATTTTCATGTTTTACCAGAGTGATTTACATTTTAAGGCTCAATATTAATGGTGACAGTTTTTGAGCATATTTTACATATGCTCAGTATTTTATATTTTTCCATAAAACACAACTAAAACAATGAAAAATAATAGCTTTAAAGATATTAACAGGAATCTACTGGTACTATAATGAAGGAGATACATAAATTCTTTAGGTTTTCTGGAATATACAAACAACCCTGGGAAAACTCAGTGGTTGAAAAAAAACCAACTTTTTTTTTTCCCTGTGGTTGGTTTGTTCATTGCTAGTTGAAAAGTGCTGCTTCCATGGCACCATTAAGGTCATCATATATCCAACTTTCACTGTGTGTGTCCTCTTCTACACCTGGAAGTTCTGCTTGGGTTGAAAGAGAAGGCTTTTCTACAGATGTTGAAATGTCCAGTGGTCTGGTGGGAGCATTAATTTCAATAGGATGCCTGGAAATGGTGAATAAATTCAGGAAAAACTTTGTGCTGTCCACGTTGCAGGTGTCCCATGGAGTCATCCTGCCCTGCCACGTGGTGGGCACATGCCTGCTGGGTCTTGCCATGCTCTTGCAGTAAGGCTCTGTTTGCTGTTGAATACCAAATACAACTCGCCTGGATTGGCTGCAAACTTGGCAGAATAGGGAGGAAGGAACCATCACCCAGAAGACAAAGACACAGTCATTCTGCCCTTAGCCAGAAACGTGTGACTGCTTGGCAGAGCCCAGCCTGGCACAGTCCTGGTGATGCCCTGCTGATGTTGTGCTAAGATCAAGCATGTATCGACGGCACAAATTTTTTCTCTGTTTATCCATTATAGTAAATTCCTTTAAGGAGAATCTTTTCCTTATGGAATTCGTTGGATAGTCTTACATTAGTCCTAGAATGCAAAGTTTTGCTCCAGATCTGTGTCTTACAAAGTGTCTGGCAGAAAATCTGATCTGATTCCTAAAGAAGTGAATCATGTATTTATGACTTCATTTCTACCGTTCAGCTGAATAGGAATCCTTAGATAGGCATTTGAGATTACAGTATCATTTCTGAAGATCAGTGTAGTTTCTGTGTTCCACCAGTGGCCCCGAGTCACTGTCTTACCCACTTTCATCTGTCACAACTTGACCTGCCCTTCCTCTGCCGCGGCTTCCCGCGATGACGCGCAGCGATAGCAGTCCGCCTCTTGCATTCTCCACATTTCGTATGGGCGGCTGCTTTTGTCTTTGGAAACGTTTTGGGGAGAAAAATACCCACTGCAGGTTCAGTACTATAGAAACAGGAAACAAGTGCTTTGTCTCTTTTGATTCTTGTCCAGCATTCTAGTTTTAACGGCAGGGGTCCAAGAATAATCTGAGTTGCCCATGCAGCCAAACCCACCGTGATCTCATTGCCAGTGGCCAGTGATGTGTAGGTGGTTAGCTAATCAAAAGGGGGTTGTTTTTGCATTACATTTTTAGAAGATTGTGTAGGTCGCCTATCAACAGAGAGTCCAGACAAAGTACGCAGCATTTTCCCTAGAAATATTCCCACTGCCTGGTGAGTCTTTCCCAAAACTGTGAAAGTTTGGAAAGGGTGGTTTTGCCTGTTTGTTTTGCCTTTGTCTTTGTAGTTCTTTAATCACATGATGCAAGCAATTTTTTAAAATTTACATTTCTCATTTGCTTAAATTTATTTCCTCAATTTCTGATTTGCGTATTTCCTTCTTATTCTGCTTAAGTCAGCAGACCTCAGTCATCAGAAAAGACCAGCTAAACTGGTCAGCTGAAAATCTAGTAAGAAAAAGGAAAATCTATTCCCTTTGAAACCAAAAATGAAGGAAAATGTGATATTTTTTTGAATATTTTCATTCTTGAGATTTTTAATGGAATTAAGCTAGTTGAAAGTCTAAATTTTTCAGACTGTGGGAGATGGGTGTATTTTTTGTCAGATCCCAGCAGATGGACAGTGATGGACCCCATCTCTTCTCTTGAATTTTATCTACTTCTTATTAAAAATTCTTAAACATTAATTAAGCTTGAGAGAGGGAGGGAGAAAAGGTAGAGTTATAAAGGCTCTGAAGCCTTTTCTTTTGGATATGTGTGCTACAGGTGAGACATCCATGCCCTGTCATTGCTCCCATCAAAAAATTTGAGAACTGAAGCAGCCTGAGAGTGTTACCTTGTTTGTGTGGGTCCCTCATGTGTGAGTCTGAGTCTCCTGGGGCAGAAGGAGTAGCTGAACCAACTTTTCCTGTGCCTGGTGCCTGTGGAAGCTGACATGTAGCCATTATTGCTTGCCCCATCCCAGAGAGATAGCCCTCTGTTTTTACCTTGTATTAATTTGCAAATGCCTTAGGATGACAGAAACCACAGAAAACCAAAAAAAAAAACAAAAAAAACCAACAAACCAAAAAAACAGACGTGCCCATATGCTAAGAACCCTCTTATTTGCCCAAGCTGGGCCTCCATAGTGCACGAGCACAATCAGCAACCTGTTGAGCTGCCACAGCTGAATTTTTCTGGTGGTTTTTCTGTTTCAGAGAGCTGGGCAAGTCTACATCACCCCATATATCAATAGCTTTCAGTTGATACATAACTGTTTTGAAAGCTTGTCTGAAAACATAACTGTTGTCTTTCTTTTATTGTTCCCTTCTTTTTTTTCCACTTAAGATAGCAAACCTGAACCCCATCCAGCAGGAAGTGTCCCCATGATTTCACTGTGGGTCACAGCAAGGAGCAGAGCATATCTCCAGGGAAAGGCAACATGGGAGACATTTAGAGAAATAAACCTGATGGATTTCATTTTGCTGATGCTGTTTTGAAAGGATACCTTTGAGGTTACTAATATGCAGTACAGGTGCAAACAATGAGGCAGAGAAGCAATTTCCTTAGCACTGCTCCCAGTTTTGAAACTCCCAGGCCCCCACCCCAATTCTTCCCACCTCACCCTTGCCATCCTCAAAACAGTTTTCATCCATTCCTGCTTTGAAACTGCAAAGAGAGAGATTTAAGTAGAGCTCTGGCTTGCTTGGGGAAGTTCTTGCTTTAATCAGACACTGTGAGTAAAAGTGTTTGCAGGGGATGTGTAGCTGTGAGGAGAAAGGAGGCTTTTATGGTGACCCTTGGGTTGTCCCCCCAGCAGCACAGCCAGGCACCCCACACAGGGGCTGTCCCTTTTGAAGTGGGGTAAATGACGTAAAAGCATCTCGGGGTAAACACACTGCTCTTATGTCCTCTGTACAAAATGCACCATTTACTTGGAGACCATGGCCTGAATGGAGATTTAACGCTGGAGCATCCCGTGACTGCAGTTGTTTGTCCAGCGCTTTCATGGATTTTCAACTCCTGTGCACCACTGGGTACAGCTGGGGAGCTGGAGGCCCAGGAAAAGCCCTCTGGCTGTGGGGGGAGCAGCCAGCCGTGCTCCCTATGCCCAGGCTTCACACAGCTCAGTGCTGGCTGGCACCTCTGCCTGCCCACAGAGCCCCAGCCAAGCCACTGCTGCGCCGCTGCGGTGAGGCTGCGAGCCATGCGAGTCTGCTGGGAAACTATCTTTTGGCTAACAACATTTAGCCCTGCATTTAATTAGAATTAAAATGTGAATGATATTAAACCCCTCTCCCTTTAAAGTTCAGAGAAAATTACTGCAGTAATTAGGCAATAGTTTTGATTATATATGAAACAAGATCAAGCTTTATGGGAGGTGCTGGAGCCCCCAGGAAGTCAGTCTATGAATTTATCTGGTGTAGCGATCTGGAGCAGGGCTTTTCAGCTGAACAGGTCAGATGACTGCTGTAAGGTGCACAGTTTCCATGGACATTAGCATTAAATGGAAATCCTTGTCTTCAGTGGGAGTCTGGAACCTGCATTGTGGCTGGCAGCTGGCTGTGGAGAAGCAGCAGGGTGGGCTCCTTGCCTGTGCATCCCACCAGGGACTAGCATACCTCAGAGTGGGACAGGGCTCCTTGCCTGTGCACCCCACCAGAGGCTGGCATAGCCCAGAGTAGGACAGGGCTCCTGGGCTGTGCACCCCAGCAGGGGCTGGAGTGACCCAGAGGGGGACAGGGCTCCTGGGCTGTGCACCCCAGCAGGGGCTGGAGTGACCCAGAGTGGGACAGGGCTCCTGGGCTGTGCACCCCAGCAGGGGCTGGAGTGACCCAGAGTGGGACAGGGCTCCTGGGCTGTGCACCCCAGCAGGGGCTGGAGTGACCCAGAGTGGGACAGGGCTCCTGGGCTGTGCACCCCCCCAGGGGCTGGCATAGCCCAGGGCAGGGCAGGATGCACAGGTGGGGAGCTGGCCCTGCTGCCAAGCACAGCTGGGCAGGGGAGTCTGGCCAGTCCTTGCTAACAAGGAGAACCAGATGAGGTGTGCAGAGCCCAGAAGGAAAATTGCTTTGCATTTTAGTTAGAAGGAAAATCTCCTCTTTAGTTAAATAGTCTGTAAGGAGCTGGTTGTTAGCATGCTCATGCTATCTTCCCACATATCATACTTCCCTCCAAGTGTCTCAAATCCCTTCTACTTGTGCTTTCTGCTCAGGAAGAGATTTGTTTCCTTGTTCAACCTGTTGCTCCTGCATCCCTGTCAGCATCCCCTGCCTGCATCTCACCCCGTACAGAAGCTATAGCCCATGAGCACCAGGTACCTGAAGAGCAAGAAGTGATTCTGTGGGAGGGTGTTCAAGGGAATGAGGTGTATCTCCAGCCTTGCTGCAGTTGAAAGTCAAGAGTGCTTATTCCTGTCAGCAGATCCAACTTGCTTTACCTCCTACCCTCCGGAAATGTTCCCCCAGACTAGTGTTATCAACCCAATTAACATTTCAAAATTCTCAGCTTGCAGGTGCTGGTTTCAGAACAGCAATCTTGTACAATGTTGAGCAATCCAGTTGGCATCAATTTGTTCTTAACCCCGTTCAAGCTGCATACTCAAATATGCTGTTTTTCTTTTCAGTATTGTGTACAAAGTAAACAATCCTGAACAGCACAGGCTACATTAAAGATAATGATGCCAAAATTGGTTTGTTTTTTTCTCTTATGCACGTCGTGAATTCACAGTTGCTTTATGCACAATTTATCCTCCCACAGTTTGGGTATTTTTAGCTGTTTGATTTAGCTGGTACAGCTATGGCTGCTGCCAAGGGAACTGTGGGGTGAGAGCCCCAAGTGCCACTGCCCACTTTCCCAGGTGTGCAAGATATTCATCTTCTTTGCAAAAAGATGTACATTAAGGCTTGACTTGAAATTAAGAGTGTCTGCAGCTTGTGAGCAGAAGAGGTGGCTTTGCCTGGAAGTGTCTGAACATTCTTGTTGGGATCTGTTGCTTGCAATGACCCTGGCATCATTTCACAGGTGGGGATGTGGCTGGTGCTGCCATGGGCAGTGCAGTGACAAGGCACAGCCTGGCATAGCCATGACCCAGATGTGTACCCCGTGGCCTGGGTGGCCTGGGACAGACCCCTGGGGTGCTCTGAGTTGCTGCAGTGTCAGCAGGAAGGTGCTGGAGGTAATGTGGTTAATGCTGGTCTAAGGAGAACTGGTCACTGGCACAGTCACACATCTGCACTCACTCTGCCAGTGTGGTCTATTGCTTGTCTTCCATCAGTCTGCCAGTCTTGCTGTAGTCAATCCCAGACACCTTCTTTTCCCCTAAAGACATGTCTTACCCAGGACTTTCCCCTTTCTTGCAGCTCAGTCAGGACTTGCCAAGGTACTTGCATACACCATGCACCTCAGCTGCCTCCTGTTTTACCTCACCCTGAAATCTAAAATACCCCCCTAACACATCTTTGTCTTCCCTGTTCCTGTGAGTGCTCCAAACCTTCTTTCCTCCAAATGATGCTGGGCAACATTGGCCAATGTTTTCAAAACAGAGCATCTGCAGGGTGGCTGCAGCTGCTCATCCTTCCTGGAAAATGAGAGATGTTGGGGTACAGATTCAGACACCTGATTTTAAGAAAACCTTTACCTTTGCAACTCAGGAGGTGCAGTCCATGGGGCATGTTTCTAGTGTCCACATGCTTGCCCTGCTCATCCCTCATGTTTTTTGATTTTTCAACCCTGCACCATTTCCTGGGCAGACTGTTCTTGTTTGGGGCTGCAGGGCTGGGAGTGAAGCTCTGTGTGAGTGCACTGGCAATGACTCTGGGAATTAGGCTCTAGGCCAGATTTTGGCAGGGAGTGAAGCCCACTGAAGTCAATGGGAATCTCCCTGCTGGCATAATGGGCTTGGGAGCAGACCTGGACTTGGACATCCTTCACAGCAGCGGTTCCAACATGAACCTCTGGCATTGTGTGAATAATAGATAGTTATTTTTATATATTGTTTCCAAAGCCCACAGCTTGTGTTGGCAGTCAGTGCTCCTAAATGCAGGGAGCTGACTGGCAGCCTGAAACAAAGGGACAAAATCAATAACATAAGCTTCATGTGGCCAAGGACAGTCATCTCCATGTAGTTGCATGCAACTTGGCGTAATGACAGAATTGCTCATCAGCAGTGCTTCTGATTCCAAGGAAAGGGAGGCTTTGACAGAATTCATTAGTGCCTGTCTAAGAAATAATATGTTTGTTTTTTACAAAGCAATGATAGAGTGTATTTCTCATGGATGTTACTTTTCTGTTACTGTACCATTCAAGATCACTTTTCTCTAGCAAAAGAGGCCTTTGCATTTTGAGCTGTTTCTGCTACAAAACAGAGACTCTTTAGGGACTCAGAGAGGATATTTGCCACTGGATGTTGCACTTGTCTCTTGGAAAGCTAAGACCAAAACCATTGTCTGCTTCCTTTTCCAGGGTGCCCTGAGGGGACACTAAAACCAGGGTCATACACACTTTCTAACCTGAAACGCTTCCTCCGTGAGGCTGCTTGCTAACTGGGAAAACCCTGAGATATTTACAGATACCCCTATTCCAGGGGTATCTGTAAATTCACAATTATGCCCATTTTCCTTTTCCTTTCTGGTCATGTCTTCTTGGTGTTTCAGCAAGGAATCTTGCTTAGGTTTCCACCTGCTGTTTTCTGTGCAGTTTATTTTCTTTCAGGATATTTTCTTTGCATTAAAAGCTCCTGAACTTTCTGTAACACAGAAGATATTTTGAGGAGTTTATCTTATGGGTGTTCATAGAGTTGTTATTTCTACTCATGTAAATGAAGCTTTGTAATGCCTGCAGCAATGGTTTGGAAGGGACAATATTAGCACACTGATATTTTATGCATTTTAAACCTGCTTCCATGGTGGTGGAAGCACAATGCAAGGAAAGGAGTCAGCCCTGCAATGGTGGCAGATTCTCTGAGGCAAACTAAAGCTCAGGGCAGGACTGTGCACTCTGTCTCACTTTTATTGACATATGTTGATTTTTTACTGCTGTTTGCTCAGTGGGAAGTGTGGTTTGGGTGCCAGCCCTGCTCAGACATGCATTGCCTGCAGTATTCATTTCTGTGACCTGGTGCTACTGATGTGCCACTGCCACCCAAGCAGTGGAGAGGACACTAAAAGCACAGCATCCTCATCAGTAATTCCAGGTTTAGTGCTGGACTGGGTGTGTATTAACTGCTGTGTGTAAAGACATGGCTGGAAGCCATGGGGATGCAGCTTTGATCATTCCAAGGCCTGTTACCAAGCAGTGGCTGCTACCCATGGCCACAGCTGCTCCTTATGATTTGGGAAGTGCAAGAGGTTATTTGAATCTGTGGATTGCTAGCTAAGGATTTTGCATGGTTGTTGTAAAAACTGGAACCTGCTGTTTCCAGATGTCTTATAAAGCAAAATTAGAATGGGTTTGGGTCAGTATATCTGTGAAAGAAAGCTCTGATGATAAAGTATAAAGTATGCAGCTTTCAAAATTGGTACTAAGACCTTTGTATGTAGTAAGCTAAAAAAAGTGTTAATTATTTTATTTCTGCAAACTTGAAAAAGAAACAAAAAAACCTTTCTGGCCAGGTGCTGCCATTGCCAAATATACATTTCAGTTAAGCTTTGTTGTGTTTGCATTTCTAGATAATAAAATTCTTTGGTTTATGGACTGCCAGAAGATAGAAAGCTGAGATTAAAGTATCAGATTTGATAAGGTTTATTGTAAAGTAAAGGTAATAATGAAACAATTCCTATTTAGTCAATTTTCTAGTTATTAATGTGTTTTAGAGAGTGTCAAGCTTTCATCAGCCTTTCTTGTCTTTTCTTTGTATTGCATCAGGGTATGTGTTCGCTAATAGATCTTTTCATTAATTTAATGAAGGATGAAGATGAGTAGTTCTAATTGTAAGTCTCCTCTTCAGCAATGACAATGACTTAAAAGACAACAGTCTGCTTTGACTTCCACCTTGTAGAGAGCTCTTTTGTGGAAATTATATATAGAATAATATTGCCAGAACAAAAATTCAGTGTACAGGGACCACATTTGCAATGAATACATTTTTGGTATAGCCACCAGGCTCTTCAGAATTCTCTTTGTTTGTTCATGGGTCTGTGAGACAGTAAGAGTCTTATTTTAATCTTTCCAACTTGGTTTTGATAAACTTGACTGCAACAGCTCTTAAAAGAACCTTTCATGATTTCTTAAGGACATTTGTGTTTCGTTACCCCAGTGTCTCAGCATTTCATCATCTGTACCCACTACTTCACAGTGTACATGTTAACTGCTATTATTGCTATTTTATGGAAGAGAAACTTGAGGACAAAGTGACAAAAGCCATTGGTATAGGGATTTAGGAGCCAAGCCAACAAAAGGAATGGTTGATTCCTATTTCTTTCTTTGGTCTGTCCTGTGTTTCCCTTTTCTCAGGCTATCTGGGTGGCTTGGGCTGCTAAGATCCAGGCTGTCTGCTAAAATCACTCTTAGCAGGAGGCCTGCACATCCCATCTGCCAGCATGATCTGAGTGTTTAGAGCTCCTTCAGGAAGACTCCTGCATCCAGCAGGGTTGCTGAAGCCCCCACATGATGTCTGTGAGAACTGGTGACAGCCAAGCCTGGGGAATGTGTGTACACTCATCTGTTCCAAGATCTGCTCCAAAGAGTAAAGTGCAGCCAGAATGTTCCAGTGTAGCAAGTGAAGGTTGTTTCACACCCCTGACTGAAGCCATCTTGCACCTGCCATAAACATGATAGGGACTTCTTATAGTTGTATCATAAGACCTTTGGAAACTCAGATGGTTTGAGCCTTTTTAGCAGATTGGTAGCTGCATATGGTGGGCATCTCAAACACTGAAGGCCACAAAGTATGGCCACTCCACAAAATAGTACTTCCTAATGATAATTCTCTGGCATGTCTGGCAGGAAACATTTTAAACATTCATGCAGTATTTCCATTGTAAATCTCAAAACACATACATTACTGGTATTTAGGGCTTAAGGCATTTCCCAAAAAAGACAAAAAAAATTCCACTTTCTTTATTGCAGTTGTTCCCAACCTCAAAGCCAATGTTGTCTGTTGAAAGTAGAATAGATACTAATTTGGTCTCATAAAACCAGATTGTTTCAACTCTCCTTGAGTTTCTGAATGAATAGATGGTCAGATCCTGTGATGCTGCTCTCAGCCTAACTGGTGATATGAAAGAGGCACTTGTCCAGCCACTTCTATGGCTGTGCCATTCTTTTGTTGCCTATAGTACACATGCTCTGCTCCTTTTTTACTCTCTTTTTATTTTAATGCTCTGCAACAGGGTTGCTCAAAGCTGAGTTGGCTTTTAAAACACAACTTCATTTTGCTGCTATATGTCTGTGCCCAGTTTTCTTTTGTGCTGCCCATGGAACAAGGAGGCTGTGTGGTATCTGACACCAGGCTTTTTTCCAGTGATTTATTAACTGTGTCAGAATAGCTGTTGTGAATGCTGGGAAGCTCTTGCATATTGTGACAGTTGATATTGATTATGACAGTTTGTAGACTCTACTGCATTGTCAGACAGTGGATCGTATTTTGTCTTCTTACTATACATACCACGGGCTATAGATCATAGTGTTTTCTTTAAAAAAGGACCCATTGTCCATCTTCTGGCTGGTATGAGAGAACTCTGTAGCATATTGTGCAAGAAATAGCAAAATAGTTCAGGCACCCTATGGGACAAACAGGCAAATGTCAATTGCTTTAGGAAAAAAAAAGTGAAAGGTTTGTTCTGGCCTTTCAGGGGAATGAGCTGTGCAAATGATAGACATGGATAAACTAGTCTGAGGATGTCATTTATGAAAATACTGGTAATGCTGTATTGTCTGTTGACCAGAAATCCACAGACCATATAGGAGGAGTTTGCAATGAGGATTTTGGCTACCAGTAATTTGTAAATGTTGCTTTGGGTCTTGATGGAAGCTGATACTAGAGATTTCTAGAATGAGCCTGAGGAAGAGAAGATAAAGATTTTTGCAAAATTGGGAGAAAAGAAAGCTGGAATGTGAGCTTCTATGGTGGGCACACAGAACTATAGAATTATAGAATTGTTTATTTTGGAAAGGGCTTTTAAGATCATCGAGTCCAACCATTAACCCAGCCTTACCAAGCCCACCATTTCACCATGTCCCTGAGGGCCACATCCACACATCTTTTAAATGCCTCCAGGAATGGTGACTCCACCACTTCCCTGGGCTGCCTGTTCCAATGCCTGAGCACCCTTTTGGTGGAGAAAGTCTTCCTCATACTTAATCCAAGCCTCCCTGGAGCAACCTGAGGCCATTTCCTCTTGTCTTGTCACTTGTTACCTGGGAGAAGTCAAACAGATCACTCCAGACAATGTCCCCTCCTGGTTGATTGGTTTTAGCCAGGCAGTAGTTAAAGTAACACACAGAAGAAGAGATTTTTCTATTTGCATAAAAGCTGTTTCAGTGGGGAAAAAGTCAACAGCTGAGCTTTTACAGACAACTTGATAGGAGGAGGGAGTCAAAAGCCATTCTGTTAATTATGCTGCTATGATTTACTATATTGCTGCTATAAAACTGGAGGAAAAATCTTCCAGCAATACATTTCTTTTTAAAACAAAACCACACTTGAGCTGGAGTGGTGACAGTGAGTAGAAAAAGAAATAATTGCCATTTTTTCTGTTGTATTTCTGTGTGACCATAATAGGTCATAAAATTACACTTTGAGATAACAAACCTTAGCAAAATGACATTTAGCAGTCTGTGCTGTTAGACTTTTGATCTCACACTGATAGATTTAAATGCAGTTCCTGATGCAATTTACATTGATGTGATTCAAAATCCATTTCTGCACGTACCTTGTGGTTTACTTGAAATCAGGCTTAATAGCAGGTTACTTGTGTAATTATTATCGCTGGGATAATTCAGACCAAGGCTGTGACACTGAGCTGTGGCCTAAGGAAACTGGGCTCAGTTCTTAACCCCACTCTGGGGCTTATACTGGCCACTCAAACCAGTTCATGTCTCTCATGAGACGAACTCATGCCCATTTAAGGTTGTTTGTTTACACTGTGACATCTTTCAGAAGGAACATTTCCTACCGGAAGCCACTCTTGATCTCATCTGGGATTTCTAGATGCTGCTCTAATGCTAACCATATTTTCTGTAATGCAATCTGAGTTTTAATGAGTCCCTAATGTTAGCAAGGAGACACATTTAAAGAGAGTGATTTGATTTCAGTGAGGATGCAACTTCCCATTCCACACATGCATTGAAGTTAGATTAAATTTAGCACTCACTGTGTCATAATTATTTTCCATAATGTCAGAATAATCTAGAATTTGTACATTCACAACACTGTAAGCCTCAGGGTGTGCTGAAATTTTACAGTGGCAACTCTCAGTCCAGTGTCAGGTATTAGTGCTATATTTTTATAATCATGGGTTTTATTGCAGAACAAGTACAGCAGTATCAGAAATGCCTTAAAGGAAGGATAAAATGGAAGAGTTTTTAAATGTCTGCTTTTCACTACAGGCATATTTTATTTAAAATTTTTTATAATATTCATAAAATATTTTTAAGAAGTTACATGTAAGAAATTAAGACGTTTGGGCACTCAATTGTGAAGACTTGTTTCCTTAAATGACTTATATCTGAAGCTGTGGTCACAATTCTCTGTCTGTGCAGAGTTCTGGCTCCTTAAGCTCTAGACCACTCCTGAAGACGATAATTTTGGTATTGTGCTGTGAAAAGCAACAGCTTCCCAGCACCAGTTGCAGACTAGCAGTCACTGCCATGAGAATCACCTTCCTCTTGGCTTTCCTTGGCCATCATAGGGTCCTCAGACTGTTTCCACACTAACCCTTGCTAGTTATTTGCCTGGGATCTTCTCCAGGTGTTCTTACCTCTTTGAGATGTCTTGGGTCCTTTGAGTTACAATTCTTAAGAAACTTTATTTTGTTTTCCTGAGAAAAGGCAATGGTAATAGCTTCAGAAGGTGGATACATTTCCCTCTCTCATCCTGGTGCCCAGAACTGAGTGCCTGCAGGTCTGTTTCATTTTCAGGAGGCTGTGGGAGCCTCCTTGTCTGTAGGTTGAAGCCTGCCCTCTGACACCTCTGTTGTTTTTCTCCCTTCCCTTCAGATGGCGTTCACAGTGTCACTGCAGTCTGCACCCTGCGCGTCACCATCATCACGGACGACATGCTCACCAACAGCATCACGGTGCGGCTGGAGAACATGTCCCAGGAGAGGTTCCTTTCTCCCCTCCTGTCCCTCTTTGTGGAGGGGGTGGCAACTGTGCTCTCCACCGCCAAGGACGGCATCTTTGTTTTCAACATCCAGAACGACACGGATGTCAGCTCCAATATCCTGAACGTGACCTTCTCAGCCTTGCTCCCTGGTGGCATTCGAAACAAGTTCTTCCCCTCTGAGGACCTGCAGGAGCAGATCTACCTCAACAGGACGCTGCTGACCATGATTTCGACGCAGAGGGTGCTGCCTTTCGACGACAACATCTGCTTGCGCGAGCCCTGTGAGAACTACATGAAGTGCGTCTCCGTCCTGAAGTTTGACAGCTCGGCCCCGTTCATCAGCTCCAACACGGTCCTGTTCCGCCCCATCCACCCCATCAACGGGCTGCGGTGCCGGTGCCCGCCGGGCTTCACCGGCGACTACTGCGAGACCGAGATCGATCTGTGCTACTCCAACCCCTGCGGGAGCAACGGGCTCTGTCGGAGCCGCGAGGGCGGCTACACCTGCGAGTGCTACGAGGACTACACCGGTATGTGTTTACCTTATCTTTGGCCCGTCAGTTATGTGTTAGACCACCAGCCAGGCCAGCTCTGTGTCAAGCTGAAATTGCTGCATGCTTAGTCAAAGGGAGAAAAGCTGCTGGCGCTGCCTTCTAGCCAGGAGAAGGTTTGTGAGTGTCGCTGAGGGTAAGTCCCATATCCCTGTGCGTGCGCGGTGGCAGGAACCGTGCCTTGCTCCGGGTCGTGCAGGGTGACTGTCAGCTGCTGAAGAGATTTGCACTGTGTGAATTTCTGCTCAAAATGCTTTATGTGGACACATTTCTTCTGTCTGGAAGGAAAAAGGTGGGACACATCTCCTGGTTCATGGATTTGCATGTAAAGCCATTCCAGGCCCCTTCATATACCAGGGCATAGTGTGGGTGCACAGCCACGGTAGGAGCTCCTCAGCCCTTGGTCATCAGCCAGCACAGAGCATTAGCATTGTTCTTGTTCCCAAAAAGCTGCAGTAATACACACTTAAGGGAAAAACTGTAACTCAGCTCTGGTTTGTAAATGTTCAGATAAAACTCCAGAAGAACATAGCTGCTTCCAGGCCTGTCTCCACAGCCCGCTGAGGAACGTACATTGCCTCATCATGGACTTGACAGCTAATAAAGATCAAAGTGCTGCTTCTCAAATACTCCTGAGAAGTTGCAAAAGAATATTAGGTGAATGTTTTCTGGTGCTTCATAAAAGTCAGTGGGATTATTTATGTATTTGAAATTGCACATGCATTGAAGCATTCTCCACTGACGTGCTGCCAGCTGTAATTTACACTGACAGCTCAGCAATGTCTGCTGTGACCCCTGCAAACAAGGGGTGGAGCAGAGGGGGCTGGTTCCCAACACTGCGTCTCACTGCTGAAGTCATAAAAAATTGAAAACATAAATTATTTAAATTCTGATGTAAAAAAAAAATCTTGTATGTGTATCCAGCCCTCCAGGTGGAAGGCTTTTCTTTTCCTTCACAGTCTCTGGCTTTTGCCTCAGGGCTGTCATCAAAAATGTGACTGTAGAAGGAGCCAGGAGTTAGTGAGCAGGGACATGGCAGCAAAGGAGCTGGGCTTTTCCCAGCGTGGGGGACAGGAGATGCTCCCTCAAATTTATGCAGGGCTTGGGGCAGCAGGACCTTTCTAAGAAGATGGGGACAAATTTTTTGCTTGATGGGAGAAATCCTGAATAGAACTGTGAGATGGTTGGGATATTTGGTGCTTTTTTTGAGGAGTTATTTTCGTGCCAAGCTTCTCCTGAATGAGTTCCACAGTGAAATACATTTTAAAGTCCATTATCCATAAATACACAATACACACAGAATTTGGCATCACAAAATAGTTTTTATGATCAGTAGATTTCATTAAAAATGTTTGTATACTATTGTACTGTAAATAGGAAGTAGCAAGATTCATTAACCAAAGACACGCATAAAAATTAAGTTCATACATCCATGTGTTAGTTTTGGAATGACATGCATTCCGTCACATTTTTAGAATCTCTTGCTAGAAATCTTAAGAAAAAAAGGCTAAATACACTTTTAGAATGAAAGATAATAAGCTTATATTAATAATTGATGAACGTGTTTAATACTTAATGCTGTAGTCAGAACAAACAGCACATATTTAGAAGAGAAGCACCATATCATTCATACACAAATAAAGATTTGATCTGTAAGTCTATTTTCAGTGCATAGTTGTTGAGTTAAAAATTAACTGTCCTGCTGTCAGGATATTAAAGTGGTCAGAAGTTAAGGAGGGAGCACTGCTTACAGCTTTGTTGTCTTTAGATTTCAGAGTTAACTACACTTGAGTGAAACACTTTCTTCTTTGGAAGGACAGTTTGATCACATTCAGATTGGCCAGGGAAAAACACTTCCAACCATGATAAAGAGGGCTCTGGAATACTTTATCCCAAAAATCAATGCAAATATTGTAGAATATTTCTGGTTTATTACTGGATGAATGCAGTAGAAATTTAGTATCTCTTCTGTGGTTGGTTGAAGTTACTTTGATGCCTTTAGGTTCCATGTTGCATGACACTGTTTTGTTCATCAAACCCAAACATCTACCCACATATGGTGGCCATTAGTTCCTTGATTTTCATCCCCTTTACAGAGCAAGGTTGAAAATATTATCAACAAGTAATCTATTACCAGAAATATTTCATGAAGATGCATTATTGACTTTTGTTCCAATCTCCTTTAAGTATTGTTATTTTACTTATGATTTTAATAATTTCTTTAAATATATTCATATCCATTTGCAAGTTCAGTCAATAACTATTAATCATAATACTGTGTTTTCAGCTTGGATGTGAATTTATTGTTTGCAGCAATCCAGGTTTTCTATCTATTTGATATGTTAATAGCATAGGTTGGTTTCAGTAGCAGCAGCGTGTGTTGGCTCATGGAACGCAAATTGGAATGAGCAGGGAATTGCCAGGTCTGAAGGTTGGAAGATTCTGGTATTACTGAAATTTTATCATGGTACTAACTTGGTGTAGTAACATACCAATATGAGGTACTTAGAAATCTTTGAATTAATTGTAAAAAATGAAATGAATGGTAATAGTCCATGAAATGCAGCCTGCTTTGGGAGCTCTCATGTTTCCATTTCCCAATTAAGAACCTACATAGAAAAATAATTATAAGAAAATACTAAGATCTGTCATCTCTCTGGGGAGATAGGCTGCAATTTGATGAGAAATCACTACACAATCATAACCCTGTACTGATTCTATCTGACTGGTCAGCTGCTAAAAATATAGTGTTTATTTCCTGTACAAGGCAATTATGTTCTATCTTAATAGGATGGAATTTCCCTCCATTTTTGCACCCTGCTTTGAAGCCCTCCATTTAGTTCAATGTAATTGTTAGTCATTTATACATGATGAAAGTTTCTCTGTCTTCAGGAGTCTTCTGTTACGGGCACAAAGGTAAACTGAGCTTCTACAAGGTATTTCTGAAACCTGATTACTGGCTAGGCTGGGGTGATTTGGAGTTAACTTCACTTCCTGTGATGTAAGGAGGTGAGTGAGGAAGTACATATATTTTTAATCCTTTTTTTCTCCCAGACTTACAACCTCTTTAACTTCTTTATATACAAATTAGTGTAGAGAAGTGAGCAATGTACACTCTAATAGTTGTGCCATTGATGGCAGAGAGCTGCGTGCACAACTAAAGGTTAAAGAATGTAATTTTAGTTAAGCAAACAAATTTATTGAACACTATATAAAGCCTGTATAATTTTTCCAGCTTCATTTCATATATCTTTGAGCACTGCAGAAGCAGCTGAGATGAGCTTTAGGTGAAGGCTTAGACACAGGTGGAATTGTCTGTGCTCCCCAGGGCACAGCCCCCTGAAGTGCGAATGCATCGTGTCATCCAGGCCCGTTTGAGGGGCACAGCAGTTCCTGCAGGAGCTGTACTTCCAGCCCCATCCTGGTGCCTCCTACAGAGCACACCACTGTGGCCATAACTCAGCACCTTTTTGGGTGTGGATTCCCACTATTCCTGCCCTGCCATGAGCGGGGTGCCTCCTCCAGTGCTATTCTCGTGGTCCTCCTGCTCAGCAGCCACCAAGACTGCTCTCTGCTATGGTCATGTTCCCAAAAAGCAAAATTTAATCAACACAGAACAAAAGTGCTCTAATGGAAAAGAAACCACACCAGCTCCTGAAATAAAGAAGAGATTCAATGTTCCCACAGTTCTCCTTAGCATTATCACATTCTCTCTGCTTCCTTTGCTATGCAACCCCTAGCAAGGAGCAGTTTGTAGGGGGAAAAGATCATCAGAGAATTCCCCATATCCTTTGCATCTCTCCTTGGATTTCACTTCAGAGAACATGGTTGTAAATCTTCTAGTAATCAAATACAGCAATTAGGGATCTTCTGCGTGTTACACTTTTTTCCTTCCTAATTTGTATTTGTGATACCATATTGACATGGGGAATCATTACATCTAATGTGCTTGCTATGAATTCAAACTTTGTGTCACAAGAAGGTAATTGTAGCTGGTTTCTCAGCATCCTGCCAGAAGTTCCTAATCATATTGCTAGTTCTCAGTGTTTGGCTCTTGCAAACATAGAACATAAAAGTAAATGTGAGGATATCTTCTGCTTTATCTTTACTTATATCCATTCTTCAGATAGTGATTTCTCAGCTCACTCTGATACCAGATTCTCCTTTTTCAGGCCAGAGAGATTTGTTTCAGGGAATTTCAGCTTTCAGGTAGAGAAATCTGGCAGCCACAGTAGTCATAATGAGTGTTTTATCTTGTGCAAGAAGGTCTGAAATTCCACTCTCAGTTGCACTCCTGCAGCTTGTTGGGATCACAGGTGTGTAGCAGCCAAATTCTGTACAGCAAATCTAAATTTGATTCCTTCCTCACTGCATCTTTAACTCCTTGTTTAGCTTATGGAAGGCTGTGATTTTGTGACAGCAAGTATGAACAAAGGTTATCCTTACAGGCCTGTGAGGCTTTGACAACATTTTCAAGCAGCTGTGACCAAGTTTTTCTTTAATACAAAACACCAAACAAGAAATTCTGTCATTCACAAACGCTGCCATGAATGTAGGGACATTGTCCTTGCCATGTGACAGCTTCATGGGTCATCTCTCTGATTCTTCATTCAAATATTAAGGGAACACAACGAAGATACTGAAATGTTTTGTATCATTGCTGCCTTAACAGTACCTTTTAGTCTAGGTCTTCAGAGTTATGCTGCTGGGCTCCACATGGTTTTACATACTAAAGAGACAAAAACCTAAACAAGGTCTAATACTTTAAAAAACATAAAAAACATATAGTCAATTTTAAGAGTTTAAAAACAATTACAGTTATTAGAGTGCTGGATGATTTCCAGTATTTCCAGAATTTGAACTCTTAATGGGTTTTTATGAAGTTTTTCTGCTGATTTTGGATGCAGGAAAAATTGAAGAAGAGTGCTGACTAACTTTTATTGAATCTCAGTGCCTCGAGTAGCATACCTGGTTGCCTTACCTTGCAGTTTCTGTATGGCTGTACTGTGAAAAAGCTTGAGGAGGGTGATTGCATGCCAGTGAAGGTCTGGATAGTGTTGAAGGTTTAGGCATTTTTCTATTTTTTTTCTTTTTCAGCAGTGCTTTGCCATGCCATTATTCTGATGTAGTAGTGAAACTAGGTCTTCATAACAGTGTCACCACTTCCTTTGATTGCTGTGGACCTGAATCTCTGCAGCTTTTTCTCATCTGATGGAAAGATAAATAATTGTTTGCTTGTAAGATCCTTATAAGCAAAGATTGTTTGCTTGTAAGATCCTTATAAGCAAAGATTGTTTGCTTGTCAGATCCTCACAATTAGTACTCCTTGGCTGATGTCCTGGCACAGTTTTTTCCATCCATCTTCAACTTTATATGTTTCATCAGCCCTTTTCTGCCTTTACTGAATAAGCAGTTATCTCTGTTGGTGTAAGCAAGTCAAGAGCAGCTGAGGAAGGGCCATTCCTGGGCTGCCCATGGCTGGAAACCTGGGGGCATCCCTGTGAAAGGCATTTCTTCCCTGACACAAATTCTCAGAAGAAATCTGTGCGCCCACTCATCTGGTGTGTTTAACTCTGAGATTTGCTGTGCATGTTAAAACAGGTCCTTGCTTGTTTTTGTGTCAAGGTTTGCTGTTCACACATGCAGGGATGGGGCCAGCTCACCACACTTACAGCTGCATCCAAGTGATGCTGCACTGAGGCTGTGGCCCAGAAATCACAACTGCATGACTGCTTCCTCCAGAAGATAAGTGAAACAATAAAAACAGAGCAAAAAAATTCAGTCAAATTCTGAAATCTATTATTGTCATGTTTCTGTTGATTATATTCCTGTCCATGTCTGTCACCAAGTCACAGGAGATGACTGTTGCAAATCTGGAGTTTTTATCAGATTCTCAGGACTCACTGAAGAAGTGCACCATTTCTCTAGGTGGGTTTTTGTCTGGAGGGTATGTCCTTCAGCTAATCTTCAACCCACGCTCACTTGTCAGGATGCAAAGAGCCTTTGCTAATTGGATTACTGTGGTGTATTTGTTGACAGTTTAGTTCTCAAATACTGTACATGGCCTGGAGCCTTCACAGCAATCTGCTACGCTTTTTCTTAAACCCAGGCAAAGAGTTTTATTGCATTACCCTCCCCATGATGTGCATAAACCAGCTACTGTTTAAAGCTCCACAGTTTTCTCAGTCATGTCCAAACCCTCCTTGCCCTCACCCCAAGGTGCTGCATGTGGGATGGCCTTTGATTCAGCTGACCTGCTGCAAGTGCTGGGGGTTCAGATGCCTCATCTGGAGCCTTGTGTCTTATCTTCCTTGCCCATGGAAATATTTGCACTGATCAAAGTCCTTTGCTGTCATGTGGAAACCTAGCTACAGATTTAATGTTGTGTTTGTTCTTTTTAATTAGTTTTAGAATTATTTGACAGGACTCATGCTCTTGCTGGGTGCTCCTGCAGTGGAGGCACGATGGGTGCTTTGTAGAAGCAAGTAGCAGATCACACACCAATGTAATCACTTAGCTCTGGTTTCAGGAGCTACCTTAGCAATTAGTCTCCAATGCACTTATGAATTCAGCTCTTCCAAACAGCTCCTTGTCTAGGAAATCCTCCTTACTGATTACAGCTTATCTTCTTTTGCTTCTCCATACAACAGCTGTGGGGCTGGCCTCTTCTTCCCTGCATTTAGCCACTCCCCTCATTTGTCAGCCAAAGAGTCTATCACTGATCATTTTACACTTTCACCCCAGATTTTGATTTTAAAAAAAAAAAGTAAAAGCAGCATGTAGCTAGAATTCAGTAACCAGTTAAGTCGGGCAGTAACCCGTTTTGGGATGGTTCCATTCTCACAGTTACATTTTTACACTTGCTGGCTCTTAATGCCCTTGGCATCTGCGAGATCTCAGTGGAAGATGGAGAGAAGGCAGGGTTTTGGCTGTGGGCTGCACAGTATGAAGTCAAGGCTCGTGGACATGAGAGGCCTGCAAGCACAGACTGTGGTGGGACAGGGCTGCAGATGTGGACAAGTGCTGCCCCAGCTCTTCTACAGTGCAGTAGTTCAGGTGTTTAGTATCTAGCCCTGATGGCCAGGTATAACCTCAGGATGTCTGGATTTGGAAGGGACCTCTGAAGATCAGCTAGTCCAAGCCCTCTACCATAGCTAACATTGGTTTCAGTCTCTTTTTTTCAAGTTGAATTTCATTAAATTGCTGTTGTGAAAATAACAGCTGACCTGACAGCATGCCCAGCTGAGCTCCTGCTTTGTGTGAGCAAGGCAAGCTGCTAACCTGGTGTGGGTACCTGCCTGCCTCTGGCACCTGACCTCTCTTCCCACCCTTGGCAAGGAAATGTGCTGTGAGTGTGAGCTATCAGTGGTGTGCAGTGGCAGAGAGATACACAGTGAGCACCTCAGCTTTCCTATTGATATCCTGGTTAACAACAGACTGGTCCAAATTTAGGATTTCTTTTATTCTAGCACATGTGAAATCTCTTTTATTGTATTTTATTGTGTATGACATTGCTCTGTCAATTCTGAGCAGTTTCTTGAATTATTTTCCTGGTTTTATATTGATGGTATTTCGTTACCACACCTAAATGGGAGTCACAATTCTCCCAGGCTTTTTGAAAACCTTTGTTATAGCTCATTTTCTTATCATCGTTAGTAAAACTGAAATAAAAGTCTTGGGACGTGAAGTGTAATTAATCATAGTGGAGATATTTTATATTATAATTTTATAGATACATGTAAAACCCCTCCTCACTGATGTAGCTAAATTCCCACATACTGTCATAATTGTGAACATATATATGCATTGCAGATCATTGGTCTGACAGAAATTATGCACATGGAAGTTTGTTTTCATTAAAATATTTTAAATAGCAGTTTATTAAACAACAGCAAATTTCTCTGTGACCTTAGTTTACAATTGTGTTTTCATTAATTTAGTCAAGTTGAGCCTTGTGTAATGTAAGATTTTGGGATTTTTTTTCCCATTGTTTAATTTCAAAAAGGTTAGCTGGATAAAATTTTAAGCTGCACAAGTGCATTCTCAAACATACACTTGCTAAATGTCAAAACAACCCATATGTTAGACTACCCCTTAAGTGGTTGTGGTTTTTTCTCACTGAAAACAAATCAGATAAGAAAAAAGGAGGAGAGAAACGAGGAGAAAAACCCAAAAACTTGCCTATGAGTTATTTGTGCAGAAGATAAAATCATGGGATAGTATTTTTTTCCAGTATACCTTATGTTCTGAAAATCCCCTCACAGTGCTCACAGCAGATCAGAGATGAAAAAAAAAAAATTCCAGGACATCTGAAGTGAAATATTCTAGATCTTCCAAAACAAAAAGGAGATTTCGCTTCCAAGGATCAAGGTAATGGGGCTCCTTTTCTCCTGTCTGCAAATAAAAACCTGGGAAACAAAACTGGGAAGCAGTAAGACTGAATTATTAAAAACATGTTGGACTTCTGTATATCTATTTATATTTCCCAAATTAGACATTTTTGTTTTCATCAGTGGATAAACAATGGGGAAGTGGCAGGAAGGATGGTTGGGTGCAGAGATGAGGGTATCAGGATGATATCCTGTTAGGAGGGGAAAAAAAGCATGAAACAGTTTCTTGTGTCTCTGTTCTTTGTGTTATGATGATTGAAAGTTTCGACAGTTGAGCACCAGACTGAGGCACTTGGCCTTGAACATCAAGATAATTACAGTTGTGCAGAGCGTGGTGGGAACCACAACTTCATTGTTGTTGCAAATGCTCCTTTGTTTAGAGCATCATGGTTCAGTGCCTGCCTGGCAGCCCTGCTCCTCCTGGGGGCTTTGTTCTGCGACCCGCACTGTACGGTGCCCCCGGCGCGCGGCTCCCAGAGCAGCCACCAGGCTGAGTCCTCAGCTTCTGAAACTCAAGGTGAAGATACTTCACTTCAGGCTGCCTCTCAGATTCTCCATAGAGAAGCATATGAGACCTTTTCTACAGCATTTTCATATAGTATAATTAAAAAGCGTGTTTTAATTAGATAGCCAGCTTCAAAGGGTCGGCACAACTGATGTGCATATTGTAAGAAAGATGAAGATATGAAGATGAATGCCTTATATTAATAGTTAAACACATTCAAATTGACACAATGAAGTGTATTAACTCTAATAAGATGGTAATCATTTAAGGTTACTTTAAATTTGAATGGTATTTAACAAAAAGGCTGAATTTTAATTCACTGGACTGCTGTAAGCAGAGTTAAGAACAAGCCGTGAAAGCTGGCTGGGTTAATTTTTTATGAGTCAATTTAAAAACACTTTTTAAGAAAGTAACTTTTGAATTTCCATCTGTTCTGTAGGTTTAAAAATACATGGATTTTGAGATTTTCTGTTTAAGATGTGTGTGACATTACAATCCCTTTTTCGTGACTCATTAAGAAAAAGTCAGTTTCCCTGGTTAAGTTGCTTTTTGTTTTCAGTTTGTGTTCCTGCGCTGTGTACCAAATATTTTTGAGGCTACCAAAACATAAGATTACAGGATTAACTTTTTAACCCTAATCCTTTTAATTTGACAAGCAAAGGGGCATTTCTGATTGGTTTTTTTTCAGAATTTTCTTTCAATGTATAACAATGAGAATTTGATGAGCATCAGATTGTTTTGCCAGCGCTACCTATCCCATGATGCTAAACCACTGAACTACGATTCACAGGAAAGACAGTTAGACAGTGCTTTTAAATATACCTTTCTTTTAAACTGATACCTCTCATATAAAATAAAATATAGAGCTCTGAACTGCTAGCTTCCTAACACGTACTTACAATGGCAGATTGACTTTAAGCATGGTTTTCTGTTGCATTATTAATATTTTATGGCTTATCTTCAGTTATTGTCACTAATTGGCTTCTTTCCACCAGAGCTTCTGGGACCACCCTGGGTGTGAAGGGGCATGGTTTGATTTGGGGCCTGCCTGGTTCTAAATAGCCATGATATTTACCATAGCATTGGATTACACAGAAAATGTGAGAGTGAGATTTTCCTGTGAAAACTTCTAATTTTATGTAAAACACAAAATGCGGGCTCTCACCAGCCCTCCTTCAGTGGAGATGCATGGAGTTAGCTGCTTGTGCAGTCAGTCCCAGCTGGCTACTGGAGACAGGGAGAGATGGCTTCTGTTTTGTCTCCTGTTAGCTGAATCATCATGTATGTAACAGTTACATGGAGAAAATTAAGTGGGATCTTAGGGTAATAAGGACTGAACTCTCCTGAAGAGCAGAGCAATGCTTGCCCTTGGAAGGGAGACACTGATCTTCTTTTCTGCATATTCTTTGGCCTTCATTTTTCATCTTCTTTCTGAGAGCAGTTATTTGCAGATGTGTTGCCTTTTTGAACTGCTTTGAGATGCTAACTTGATCAAAAACAAGTGCTAGAGTTTTGCTCTTGCCCACCAATTTAGGAACTGGGTGTTGCAACCCTTTGGTGATCTCTGTGGAAAGCAGCTTAGGGAAGCCAGGCTGAAAGGGAGCAGGAAGCCGGATGATGCCTGAAAGTGTGTCTGGTTTTCCAGCTCCTGAGTTCCTGTTGATAAAAGATGTTATTACACACACGCCCCTGCCACTGCCACCACACCTTGCTTGCTTTCCTCATTCACATAAATAGTTTAATGTATTTTGAAAAGCCCAGTGGGAGGCCAAAACAGCCTGTGCCTGTGGAACAGCAGCCTTGTGGAGTAAATCATCTTGGTGGTGGCATTTGGTGCCCAGGAAGAATTGCAATTCTGTGGGATGAAATAAGCTTTGTTGTCATCTGAGCAGAAGCACAGTGAGTCTGTCCCCTTCCTCTACCTCGCTGCTGCCCATGGAGGGAGGTGAGAACTAGGCCTGGCAGGTGGTTCCCATGCTGAAGTGCCTGCAGGCATGCAGAGATGCAGATATGGATCAGCCTGCAAAGGTTGTCCCAAAGGGAATCTGTCCTGCCAGCCATGGTGGCTACTCCAGCCTTTGCCTCCCTCCATGTGCCCCTCCTCGAGTAGCACTCCTGGAGAGGAATCAAGGGGCACAGAGAGCCTAAAAAACAAAATATAATATCAGATTAATATATAGTAAAGGTAAAGGGTGATTTTGTCTCTTAAAAATAAATGGAGGGAGGGATATTCCTGGGTAAATGAATGTGTTATGCAAAGGGATGCTTTGTTCTTACACCTCCAGCTTCTTCACCCGTTTTAAGGTGGGATTTTTAGGAAGAGATTTATTCCAAGTGATAATGCAAACTGCAGACACAATGGCATAATCTAGTTTGAGGTTTATCTTTGACATCTATAATAATGTTATCCCCCTGATAATACATCCAGAGATAAAGCTTAGGCTTTTATTGAAAGGCACTGCTTCATCACCATATCTTACACCAAATCACTGCAATTTGCATTATGATGAATTGTCTTACATGTAAACCTGCCACAGAGTTCAACATAACAGGAAATTTTTGTGCATTTCTTTTTTCTCATGTGTAGATTTGTACTGTGAGAGAGACAGAACCTAAAAAGTTTCTAAAGCTTTATCTTACAGGTCAAATGCAGAAGGAGATGACACCTTATGAGGGCTCTGTACATTACAATAAATGGTTCAATAATTTAGAGAGCTTAGCAACCATTGTCAAGTCAGCCAAGAGTAAAGATGAAGACATTAAGAAATTACCCACTGGACCCCATAGGGCAAAATTTGTTAAGTGTGGCAGGCTGAAGGCTTAGTTGCTAAAGGCCTTTTCCAACCAAAATGATCCTGTGATTCTATAGGTTTTTCTCCTCCACCACATCTAAAGCATTCCAAAAAAGTGCTTTTCCTCAGCATTTCCTCAAAAGCCTGGGGGTGATTATGTCTGGTGCTGTGGCAGCAGGCAGCAGGGGGAAAGCAGATGCATTGTGTGCACCCTGTCCACTGGCCCTCTGCAGGACACCAGGGCCCAGGTTTCACACAGAGATGTCTCTTCACGAGTTTGCCATTGAGCATGTGCCCCACCTCTGCAAAGCAACCATCTGGGGCTTTTTTTGGAGGTGTTGGCACCAATCCGTGGGCTGTAATATCATGAGTTCTCTCTTTTTTTTTTTTTTGTTTTGTTTTGCTTGGTTTTGTTTTGTTTTGTTTTGTTTTTTGTAAACTGTAAGGTGGGCTTCAGAACTGGTTGTTTTCTTAACTGGAGAATATTTTACTGTGGCATCTGGCTCCTTGCTCACCAAGTTGCTGTAAGAAAAAGAAATCACAGTACTCCTGATAAATCTTGGTTTCACTTCTATTGCTTACACCGTACTGGCCTCATGGCTAGAAGGTGAAAGGTGAGTTGCCTGGTGTAGATAGAGTGGAAACTTAATGCCTGGGAATTTTTAATCCTCAGTAAATACACAAGGGAGGGAACATAGGTATTCAGTTGTGACTTTTGTCCATGCTCTGTTCTTGCTGGCACTGGTGGAAATTGCATAGGAGAATGAGGTTCAGTGATCATGCAGCATTGAGCATATATCTTCTTGAGAACATGCTCATAATTTCTGAATCCACAGACTAATTCATTTCTCCAACAGATGTGCCCCAAATATCACTAATCCTCCTCAGTACTGTCTCTTCTCCCTCCCACCTCCCCCAATTATTCCTTCTCATTTAAATGCAAAAACACAAAACAGCCCAAATCATCAATCCACCCATCCATCCTTCTCTGCAGGGTGTCTTTTGTTTTGCTTTGTTTGTACCAGGGAAGGGGAGGGGAAATGGAGCATCTTTGCTCAGGCTGATGCTGCTGCAGGAACCTGGGCCTGGTGGGGCTGTCAAGGGCCAGGCACTGCTGCAGTGGCTGCTCTGCATGTGCATTGCAGCATAGCCTGGAGCAGCTTGAGAGGTGGAGACCTGCTTTTGCTGCTTTAGCTTTTGTAAAACACAGTTTAGCTTGGTTTCCAGTGGGGAAGGATCAGCAAGTAGGATGGGGTCTTGGCCTCTCCCTTTCCTGTTTGGCCCATTGGATATTTTCATGGTGGTCCTCTTTCTCCTCACAGGAGCTTGCAGGAATTCAGAGCAGCCAGGCTGCAGAGGTTTTCCTTGAGCACCCTCATGGGAAGAGGAACTAGGAAGGCTCAAGTAGCATCATCCTGTTGAGGTGTGAGTAGGAATAGGAGCTCCCTCAGAGCAGACAGTTTGGGCTGGAATTTGACCACCAAGGGCTCTCATGTACCTTGGGGCCAGCAGATGACACCCACAGCTTCAGAGGCAAATAAAAGAAAATAAAAAGCTTCTCACATTTATTATTTTAAAGCATCTCATGATTAAAAATCTTAGCACCATTATAAAGCCGAGTCTTATGATTTTTGAAAATCTGAATTGTGAGTTATCAGGGATGTCTAGGGGGAACTTTATGGAAGAGAAAGGGAAGGGAGAAGTGTGATGGTAAAGGAGAGGTATAAGACATGTATTTGTATCCAAAAGAGCAGTGGTAAATCTGCACAGTTTCTTCCCACCAACTCAGAGGTTAGTGCTTATGCCCACCAAAAACCTAAAGCAGATCCAGAGATAAAAGTGTGATTTCCAGAGTATCTTATTATAGAATCATTCCTACATATCACCTCAGAGAACTGCTTGGCAAACTATATGCATAGTGTGACAGGAATGTTTTTGCTGTTACTTTGCTTAGCATTAAAAGGTCAGGTTGCTGTCTTGTAAATACCTCATATTAAACCTGGAATGGTTAGCAACTGAAATTCTGCAGGACAGCTGTCACTGCAAGTCAGCAGTTTGAGTGTGTATGTGTGGAGTATGTCTATGTAGGTATTTATGTATTATTCTACTTTAACTTGTTTCTCATAATATGACTTTATAAGTCAGAGAGCAGCAAAGGAAGCAGAAAGCAAAAGAAAGGAGGGAAACCCTAAAATAGACCTTAAGCTGCTGTTTCTCCCTATAAGAGGATTCAGGATAATTTTAATTAACCTAGATCAGTCCCAGTTCTAAAAACATAAACAAATGAGTAAAAGGAAAGATCAAAATGTATTATCAAGTTTAAAGGTTTAGTAGCAGTGTCATTTAGAAACCTCACAAAGTCATGACCAGTGTCAATAGCATGGAGTCTGCATGGTTCCTCTGAAGTGGCAGTAGGGGTTTGGCCCTTGATTTCTAAGGAACCCAGATTTTATGTCTGTTACTCAAATAACACTTCTGAGTCACTCTTGTAAAATGGTACATGAATTTAGTTGTCCCCTAATTAATCTCTGTCACTAGTACACCTGTGGCTTCTAACTTCTATTTGACCCAGTTTCTCCATCATTCAGAATGAGCTGGCTAATGTTTCTGGGTAGCTGCTCTCTAACTTCTCTCATAAACTCAGTAGATGTTTGTTTGTTTGTTTGTTTGTTTGTTTGTTTGTGTCACATTTCATTGGTAATTGGCATTTGCTGCTACTTTGCTGGGAGTTAAAGCTGACCTCCCAGTAGGTTCTGAGGGTAGACTCATGCACCACAGAGCCACTGAATTTCCCTTTATGGACATGGATTCCCCATGAATTTTCTTTTATCGAGTCATGAATTTCCCTTTGTGGACAAAATCCAGTGCTAATTTTTATTATTAGAATTGCACCTATGTTTTAGGCAAATTTTCCTGCAGTGCATCCATGTACAATCAGTGGAGAGAGGTGGGTATCTACTGGAGATGTTGGTCCAGTTCTCCTAAGGCAAGTATTGAGCCACCAGACTCACATGAGCCATCTAAAATGGCTCAAAGCTGTATTTCCATAACAGTTAATCCTTTCTAAGAATTCCTGGGTGCGTGGTCCTGCCTCCTTCCCATGTGCTTGCTGTGCTATTCATCCCATCAGTCCTAGAAGGGACTTAATCTGGAGATCACTAACACTTCAATAAAGAAATGAACAGTGTTTTGCCATCTTAGCTCTACAAATCAGTCAACTGCAGGATTGCATGAATGCCTGCCCAAGGGAGGGGGAGGAAGCTGCAGCATGCTTGGGGAAAGGAGGGGACTGTGGTAACTCCCACTCTCTGAACTATGGTGAAACCAACCCTAAAGTGCAGGATCCCAACCTCTTTATCTCTTGTCCCAGCAGAGATTTCCAAGCTGATTCTGCAGCTAATTTGTTTTTAACAACCTTCTTATTTCTTAGTGCACTGATTGCTTTGGTGCCAATTGTCATGTAAGGTTAGTAGTGCTTTAATTACTAGAGGAAAAGGAGGATTGATTTCCCATAATGTGCAAGACAGCAAATGCATTTTTAATGTAGTTGGTTCTTTATTAGGGCAAGCAGTCAATGGGAATTGTTTGAAGAATTTAGTTGTTCTATTTCTTGTTATTTCTCCTTTTGCCTTAATTCTTGTCGATTTTCCTTTCCACTCTAAAGTATATAATTTTAGGCGGGCTGCTTAAACCAGCTTCTCAACATACTGTTTATTCTGGCAAAGCAACTATAAACATAGAGAAAATTAATATGTGTCTAGGGCGAGTGGCAGGATGAGGAAAGGAGAAAAGAATCAGTTCAAACAATTACAGACAGTGAGTAAAAAATTAATGTGTCCAGGGAAACTGATGAAAAAGAACATCAGTGCAAATTTGCTGCTTCATGTAAATATATATTTAATATACTGTTTCAGTTGAATACAATCAGAGAACAGTAGAAAATTTTGAGGACTAGTCCCTAAACCGGTGTATTGGTGAAACACACTGCAGTAAACTGAAGAGGAATTCTGTATTTATTTGGATGCCATCATCTTGTTTCCAGCAAGCTTTCAAACATTATACATCGTTGTTGTAAAGTCAAACAACCCATCAGGAAAACCAGTCAGGTTTCTGCAAAGACCAGCTCACTGATGCACACCAATGTGTTGCTTGAAACCCACAGTGTTCAGCTCACAAGGCGTTTGCAGTTGTGAGATTATTGTCTCAGTTTTAAGACACCTTGTTTTTACTTCTTTTCACTTTTTTCATCACCATTTATTGTTTATTAGTTAAACTTTGATTACTTTATTTGGAATTGGTCAGAGGAAGACCAAATCTAGCCAGCCTTTGTATTTGCCTGTTCTTGTTATTTTGCACCTGCTATCGTGGTGTCCTCACTTACATAAACTTAATAACAGAAACTTTATGATCAACATCTTTGTAACATTAGTCCTAAAATCAAAGAGGATAGGTATGTATTAAAGATAGGATGTTTGTGAGTAGGGTGCAGTGTCCAAAGCAACTATGACATTTTGATCTCAAGGGCTACAGAAGCACTACATAAAGGGCTGCAGAAAAGCCACAAGACAAGTAGCTTTAAAAATCATCAATATTAATTGGGAGCTTATAAGTTCAGCTACTGCCATGTCACAGTAAATAATTTTCTGGCAAGGGCAGAATTTTTTCTAAGCCCAGGAATCTGCTGGCAGACCACAGGCAGCCATGGCCTGTGTTATCTGAGAGTGCATGCTTTAGCTTTAGCAGCTGGAGGGGCTGAGCTTCACATCCCCTGCTTGGATCTCACAGAGCTGTGATGTGTAACTAGTTTGTTCAGTGATTCCTAAAATGCAAGCCACTGTGAAAAATGAAATTATATTAGTCAAGGAAATGATGTGAGCAGCAAAGGAGGGTTTCACAGGCTGGGTGAGTGGCTGAGCCATGCAGCCATCACCAGCCTCACAGGCTGACCCCAGGCTGTGTGTGACAGCTATTTGGGCTGTGCTTTTATCACCCCAGCCCCTCCAGACCCTCACTGCACAGCAACTCTCCCTCTTCTGTACTATTTTTTCCTACCAGACTGTAAGGCCACCCTTTTGATGGCACGTTCCAGCCCTCCAACCTTCAGCTGCAAGCAGGCACACAGGCGCTTTTCATTCCCAAAGCTGGCACATGCAGCTCCTTCCTGCCCTGCTCCTCAAGTAGCTCTTCCCTTAGGGCCTTCTGACCCCAGCCAGCAGCCAGCTCTTCCTTCAAGTCCATGCAGGCTTTGGTTCAAATTCTGAGGATGGTTTTTGGGCTGTGCCTCAAACTCCTGCAGGGCAGATCTGTGGGACAGTGGTGTGTCCAAGGGGAGGTGGCTGCCCTTGGAAGTGGCAAACCCAAGGGTGACACAAAGGTGCCTTCTGTTGCCAGTCCTGATCAAAGCAGTGCTTTGAATTCTTGGAGATGGCTACTCCAAAAGGCAAAAATGCTCTGTTTCTATATAATTCCAGGCAGAAATTTTTTGGAGAAAAGGGTAATTAAGGTTTCTAAGTTTAAAAAACAAAAGGTTTTTGGTAACCTTTGTGCCTCAAAGCACAGTGACACCTTGGATTTACTACTGAGATTTCAAAACCACTATTTTAATATATTTTGGTAAATACACATAAAATATGAAAATTCAGCATCAAAGAATGTGCATCAAATGCAGTTCTCATTTACATTACAGACTTAAGAGAATTCAGAATAAATTTAGTAACTGGGACATCAATGATGCTACAAATTTACTTCTTTACACATCATAGTGAAAAGAAGTATTAAAAGCAATACAATATAACTTTTCTGTAAGCTTTTCTCTTAAATGGTTTTATGCCTGTGTAGGTATTTAAACAAATGGTCTCTATATTCTTGTTACATCACAGAATTAATACAGAGCCATCAATGACTTCCAGCTTAGGCTTTTATATTTCACCTCTGTATTGCCATGGCATTTCCACAGCATGCTGCAATGCCAGGAATCTCTTTTTAGCTCACCCTTTTTCTCTCTGTGTATTCAAGCCTTCGTGTTATTTGCTTTTACAAAATACATCATTCTGTTCCCAGAAAGCCTTGAAGATTACATTCTTCCCTGAGTCAGAGAGTTGTTTCACAAAATATCCTCCTACTTTTTTTAAAGCAACAACCCCCTGTTTTTTCTTTCTATAGGAATTTTGTTTTTCCACTTTTTTGAGAGTTTTGGTACACAAGATATGTGTATAAGGGCTGTGCTTATGCAGTGGATCATCAACAAGTGCTTGCTGTAGTGTCCTCTTAAAACATCTGATGCATGTGTGCACTGTATCCAGTATACCAAGGGATGTCTTGGATGATAAATACAATTTTTTTCAAAAGAAACACATGATAGAGCGTTTGAAAATATTAAGGGAAGTGTATTCACATAATCTTGCTTGATATGTAGAGCTGATAAATGGAAACAGGAAGATATTTATCAAGTGATTTTCACAGCATTTCACTTAATATGTTAAAATGAGAATGTAGGAACGTGAGTGCTGAAGGGGAAGAGCTCTAAGCACAGGCTTGGACTCAAGGCTATGTGGGTTATTAGTTCAGAGTATGCACAGAGCAGATCCATCCTCCAGAGCTGGCCCCACCTGGATGGGGTGTGCCTGGCTCCTGACCATAGCAGTCGTGTGTTTGCTCCTGCATTTTGCCAGCTTAAGCCATACCTGGTCTGAAAGGCCAGATGTTGATGCAAGAAGAAAAAGGCAGCAAAGCTGGAGAGCCAAAACCACAAAGCTGCCCACCTCCCCTTATCTCAGAGATCAGTGCCCTCGGGGCAGTGGCTAAACCAGCTGCACACCATGGCAGTTTACAGCCCGGCAGAGAGAGGAGGTGCAGACCAGGTCTGGGTGCAGCAGTACTGCTGGCTTCAGCCTGCCTCCCAGGGCGGGCAGCTTGGGCGTGGGAACCTGTGGGAGCCGGGCTGGGGAGCTCTAAATGGAACAAAACTTTCCATTTAAATTTGCCTTTGTTAATGAGTCACCGCCCACAGCTCCTGCTGCTTTTACTTTCCTGCAGGAATGTGTTTTCACGGTTTTAACTGTGCTTGGATCAATCACAGGATAACGGAATGGTCAGGGTTGGAAGGAGTCTCTGCTCCTCCAAACCCCTGCTGAAGCAGGTTCACCCACAGCACGTTGCAGAGGATCATGTCCAGATGGGTTTTAAATATCTCCACTGAAAGAGACTCCACAGCCTCTCTGGGCAGCCCATTCCAGTGCTCTGTCACCCTCAAAGGACAGAAGTTTTTTCCCATTCTCAGATGGAACTTCCTGCTTTTCAGTCTGTGCCTGTTGCCCTTTGTGCTGTTGCTGAGCACTGTAAAGAGCCTGTCCCGATGTAATTGTATCATCTGCTGGTGAGTGGTCATCAAACACTGAAGTGCTAGAAATGTGTTCATTCAGCTGGCTGTGTTGAGCAGTACTGCTCTACATTTAATTGTCAGACACCGTTACTGGGTTAAATTCAACTGTATATGCCACCTCCAGTTTCTCTGAAGAGTTTTATATGTGGGATGTGAACATACCATAGGAAGACAGATGTCAAAACACTAATGTTAACTAATTAACTCACACAGAGGGTTTGGCTTTCTGTACAATGATAATTCAGCAGTTGCTTTTGTCCCAGCCCCTGCAGATATCTTAAAATTAATGTCCTCTGTACATAATTTTTTTGAAATCAGATTTTGAGCAAGCACAGGACAGAAACCCATGGCATACATACAAAGCAAGACACCACATTCTTTAGTATTATCTTGAACACATCTTACTACATGCTTTGAGGATGAATAAAGACAAAATATTTAGGGGTGAAAAAACTTAGCAAGTGGCACACAGAATCCATAACTTCTGTGGAGAGTTAACATGCCCTGCTCAGAAGGGTTCAGAAAATTGTCACTGCCTGCAGGATGCATGTGTGGGAAAAGGTGGAAGCAATCCCTATGTCATCTGTATCCCGCTTATTCTTGCTATAGACATTTTGAGAGTTTTGTCATGAGCTCAGCCATGTCCTGCTGCCACCATGGGCAGCAAAGCCAAATCCCATTCAAGGCAAAGTGAAACCATTTATCTGTTTTACACAATTTCCAATTATAGTGAAACACCAAAACAATTTGCACATATTTTGTTGACACAGAATGTTTTACCTCCTCCCATCTAGATCTGTCACAGGTCCGTATTTGTCACTCAGTTTGGAAGCAGCCAAAGAATCTGAAAACCATAGGCCAATGTGGTTGGATATTTGCAAGAGTATTGCTCAGCAAATCATATTCCACGCTTCCCTGAAAATTCAGACTTGAAGAAGATGCAGCATTCCTACCCCCAGCACTCACAGGCTTGTACCTCAGTTGCTTAGGGGATCAGGTGTAGGAGTTTGGAAGCAGCTTGACCTGTATCAGAACCCCTTGGGTAGCTGAGCGTCCCAGCTTGCTGCTGGGTGAGGCGTCGCCTTCCCTGATGTCTGCTTCTCCCCTTGCAGGCGAGTCCTGCGAGGTGAACGCGCGCTCCGGCCGCTGCGCCCCGGGGGTGTGTAAGAACGGAGGGACCTGCGTCAACCTGCTCATCGGGGGCTTCAAGTGCGAGTGCCCCCCGGGCGAGTACGAGCGGCCCTACTGCGAGATGACCACCAGGAGCTTCCCCCCCCAGTCCTTCATCACCTTCAAGGGGCTGCGGCAGCGCTTCCACTTCACCGTCTCGCTCATGTAAGTGCCGGCGGGGAGGCGGGGAAGGCTCTGTGCCTGATGGCTTCTCGCTCCAGCTGGGGGCTGTTTGTCGCTGATACCCACCAAAGTCCTACCCCTGAAGGGCACTGCAGGGGTTTCTGACAGTAAGCAGGGCATGTTATTTGAAAGCATTTGATTTTCTGCCCTGCTGTGGATGTTTTTGTGTTGCTGACTCACAACCTTCCCTGTTGTAACACGGTGATGGAGCGGGGAGAAGAGATACCAGGACCACTCTGGCCACCCATCACCAGCCTTCAGCTGCAGAAGTGCTGGGCTGGATGTTGGGTTTGACACTTTCACTAGCTGGGCTTTTGGCTTCCTGACCTTCAGCCCAGCTTCAGAACCAATCCATTTGTGTTCCTCATTTGGGAACACTCTTCCCATCTCCTCTTTCCCCACCAGTGAAGAACCTGGGCACGTCAGGCCATGGCTAAGCACAGTCTGGTCCTCAGGTTCTTGCTTTCCAGTGGTCCCCAGCCTTGGGTTTGGGACAACCCCAACTCATCCAGCTCCTCACTTAGCACCTGACGACCTTCACACCCAGGTCCTGCTTCTGGTCCATCCCAGCTCCCAGGCAGAAGTAGAATTATCCCCATCCCATGTGCATCAACATCCCCATGGTGGGCAGTCTTCTGGGTTCTCACTTTTCCCCTAGGGGTGCTCAGGTAGGCAAGGAGGAGCAATGATAGCAGCCATAGTCATGGGCAAGGGCTCTCCCTCACCTGGGAGAAGCCCCTCTTCTGGAGAAGACTTCTTGGGTCAGGCATCAGGCTTGCTTGGTGTGGAGCCAGAGCTCCAGGGGTACAGATGCCTCTTCTCTGGGGAGGGGCTGGGTTTGCAGCTTTCCCATGGTTTAGCTGGTCAGGATTGACTTTTGGTTTTCCCTCACAGCTGACTGAGTAAATAACACAAAAAGTGTTACTCCTGACCCCAAAGAGCAGAGCTGGGGATTTTTTGATAGGTACCACAGCAGCTGCAAGGGCAGACCTGTGTGTGTATCTGCCCAGAGAAAGTGCTCAGGCTTCAGGCTTATGTTTCCTCCAGCACCCAGCCATTACCTGGTGTTTCATATCTGTCAGGAGCCAGCTCACTTTTTTACAGCTTGTTTTTCAGTACTGTCCTTTAGCATAGTTTACTTTCCTGAACTAAGATCCCAGAGAGACTCTCCATGTAATGCTTCTGTTAACATAAGTAAGTAATGCCCCATCCTTGTAACTGTTCAAGGCCAGGCTGGATGGGACTTGGAGCAACCTGGTCTAGTGGCAGGTGTCCCTGCCCATGGCAGGGGGTTGGAACTAGATGGTCTCAATGGTCCCTTCCAACCCAAACCATTCTATCATTTTATGATTTCTACCATTTTATCTTTCATCTGCCTTAATCCTAAAGGCAAAATTTCATGGAATCTTGAAATTTTGGTTAAATCAGAAAGCACTGATATGGTTGCACACAAGCCAAGGCAAGGGAGAGTTGTGCCTGTGAAGATTGTTTTAGAGCATTAGGTGTAAGTACACAGAAAAACCGAGGAGCACAAGGCTCTGGTGGATTTGTCAGATCCACAGTGAGAGCAAACAAAGGCACAGTCTGGGCTGGCTGCCAGCAGGAATTGCCTGCACTACCCCTGACTTGTCCCCTCAGCCATGAGGTGTCATTTTTCAGGCTTTTGGAGAGCTTTGACGTTTAGGGTGCTTCAAGTTAAAATGACTCAAATGCCCTGTGTAGGGGTTATTGAGAAATAGCAAAGTACTGGACAAAGGTAGTCCTTACACCAGGGTTTCTTCACCATCTCGAGAACCACGATGGCTTATTTAGTCATGAGCTAAACACTACTTAGCCCACTCAGTGTGACCATAAGAATTCTAGGCCATTATGAGGTTCATCCCACACTGTCTGGAATGGCGACACGTTTAGCTTTTCATACCTGCAGTTCACTTTTATTCACACTAGCTATTTCTTTGGCTTTTATTATCCCTCTGTGGAGGAGGAAAACATTATGTAAGGATCAGCAAGAATTAGCAGTTTGACTGCTAATGATGATGATTTACTATTACATATTTTGTGATTTGGGAGCATTTGTAAAATCCCACAGTGTCTAGCTTCCCTCGGCCTCAGGTGACTCATGACCCACTCCTAGCAAAGACCAGAATATTTGCATTGTCCAGTCTCATAACTAAAATGGTTTTTTAAAGTATTTAGGTTACTGACCATGCATGTCTTTCTCCTCCCAATGTTATGTATCTTCCTTGCTTAATTCCAACACTTACTACTCCTTCACTCCAAGAGACACTGTTAGTGGAGAGGTTTTCTCATTATTTATGCAAAATTCTGTAAGAAAGAGAATCTTTTGTTTCCTATGTCATGAAATGAAACATATCCCTTCTATTAAAAGCCAGCATTTTTTTCCCCAAGTGGGTGACAACCAGACATGTTCAAAAGCAGTAGTGCTTTTAACAAGTATAATATAAAAGTTGCTTTTTACTAGTGGCAAAGAATGGAACTGAGCGCAGATAGAGTAAAGAAATATACAAAATGGCTTAATAATGTAATAGTTTAATAAATAATGGTTTAATACTTAAAATTATGGTAGGAGATTGTAATAATACGATAAAATGTATTCAAAAAGAACTAAGCTTCTTGTTAGTGCTGCCAGACTAAATCTTCCTGCCCACTGAAGGAGGACCACTAGTATTATTCCCTTTTCCTTTGCTCGTATATATTCTGGATAGATGTGATGAAAATATTTGGATGAAGCAGTTTTCCATGAAAAAATAGTCTTGGGAAATGTTTTACAGCAACTGTATTCCTTTGGATGAAATGTTTGATGGTGAACAGTGAAAACTAAATCTGTGTTTTGATAATATTTATATATTTCAATGGTATTGTTGTAATTAATTTAGTTTGCCCTTTACTTGTATAATATTATACTATGATGAACAAAACTAGAAATAAATATGTATATCAAAATTGATCAAAAGTAATGAAAACATTAATTAATATTTTTATGGACTATAATGCATATTCTTTGAAATTTGAATTTTACAGGAAATACCAAATTTGTGACTTCTGTTTTTTTAAACCAAAACAATTCATTATCCTTCAAAACCATTAAAAAATTTATGAGTAAAATTTCCCATTTCCATGTAGCTCAAATTCTGAAAGGTCTCTACTCAATGTGATCCACAACATACGTATGTCTGACAAAAAACTTCTTGTAAAAACTATTCTTTGTCTTTGAAGCTTTTTCTTTCAAATACCAACCCTGATATTCTGAAATACTGCTTCATTCCCATTCTCCAAAATGCAGGTTTTGCTGCATCACGTGAGAGTTTTGCTATTAGACATGATATGACAGGCACTTCTTGTGTCTGTGGAAGACAGATTTCATTAGCTGTGTTCAGTAGTTCATTCATTTGTAGGAAAAGTGGGTTAATTTAAATCAGGCGTATTTCCTGAAGTTCAAGATACAAAATCAGACTAAATTGCCATTGGGAAATGCAAGAAATTCCCATGGTTTCTCTCTTTTACTCTCTTTATCTAATATTAATCTTTGTAAAAATGTTTATGTAAAGTGTAATATTTTTTTTGCATTTCTGAGTAGATGAAAGCTGTGTGCAACTCTCCAGAGATAAGAGAATTCAATTAAAAAATATAAAATACTCACAACAAGCAGAAATTTGAAAAAAATGGTAGTGCTGACAAAAAAGAAAAACAAGGCTTTTTTAAAAGTGGGGTTGCCCCTTTTTCTGCAAGAAAGATACATCCCATATTAGTAGCACAAGGGAAAAAAACCCAAATACACCTGTTGGTGTTAATCTAGTGAAATAATTTGAGAGCTTATTTTCCTTCTTCCAATTGACTGACCTGTTGATTGACTAACTCTGATTTTCCACATGGCGTTATTAAAGTAACTCTTCTTTCCCCTTACCTCCACATCAGGCTTCTTTAATCAGCTGATGACTGTCCTAGGACACTGTAGCATTTAGACAGCAAGCAGGCAGCAAGCATCCCCCCTTTGAAGTGAAAATGCTTCCTAGCTGTCAGACTGTTTGCAGAGTGTAGGAAGTGCTACTGTTTGGTGAGTGTCACATACTGCTGTTGCAACTTGTGTCTGCCTAATTTTAGTGCTCGTGAGGGTCAGCAGATCTCTGCAGAGTAGATTTCTGTAATTTCCATCTGCTCGCCTTGTTGATTGTGAAAGAGTAGATTTATCCTGTGGCTGCCTCCTCAGTTTTACAATTTTCTGTCTGAAGATTGATTCAAAGGCTTGTTTATCTGCTAAACACAATGCCTTCCTTCTTCTGGGTGACTTGACCATCAGTCTTTAATCCATAAGCTGTTAGGCACCAACTAACTCCGTGTCTGTGTGTTCTAGGTTTGCAACCAGGGAGAGGAACGCTCTCCTCCTCTACAACGGGCGTTTCAACGAGAAGCACGACTTCATTGCCTTGGAGATCATCGAGGAGCAGATCCAGCTCACCTTCTCTGCAGGTCAGCTTCCACTGGAGTCAGGCGTTTCTGCTTGAAGTCAGGAGATCCTCTCAAGCCTTTTGGAAATGCACTTCAGTGATTTTATATGGCTATTTGCTGCCTCATTAATTTGCTGGCTGACATGGCACAGTAAACAACCGATGCCGGGTGTACTCCAGATTGTAGCGGTTTGTGGCGATTACACTCACTGTCGTAGGCAGGAGCTTGTCAACATATCAGTTATAAAAGCCAGAGTTTATGACTACTATAAAAGATTGGCACTAGCCTGAATGTTGGCCTCCGAGCCAATGTTTGCTTAAATGAGACTTCATTTTATCAGACTGTGATAAATGTTGTGTGTTTATGCATTTTTACACTACACCATCGGGGAAGTAGGAGCATAAATGTTATCTTAAAAATCTGTGCAAGCCAAAGGAAAAGCTAGCAGAAGTGAAAACGGCCTGCCATTCATTAGGGGTTGGGGAGGAGCAGTGCTGCCTCTGGAATGTATTTCTCCACTGGGGAAGCACCTCCTCTTAGAAGGAGCCATAAACAACAATGAATTGAGGAGAACTGCGCGCTCATTGCTACAGTGGGCCAGGGAACAACAAGTGGCAGCTCTGGCATTTGGCTGCTTTCTGCACTAGGACTAGGACAGTGTCTTTGGTGCTTGTAGGAGAAGAGAGAGGGGAGGGCTGACAGGCAAAGTTCAGGCAGGACATATGCTCAGAAGCAGATATGTGCTTTTGGTGTCAAAGCTTTGGTGACTTAATGAAATCTCAGTAGTGTAGACAAACTCTGGTTGTCACAAGTTTAAGGTATTTTTCTACTGAGACTAAAACAAATATCTGGAAAGGGCTGTTGTCCTGTAAGTCAAGTGGAGTTATGTGCAGGTCAAGTGAGATGTTTGTGCCTCAAACATATAATTGATTATATTTGGAACATAATTCAGGAAATAATCCTGCTATTTCCCATTAGCTGTATTCAGGACAGACAACAGTGTGGGCTCCAGTCAATTCCTGTTTTATTTTTGTGGAAAGTGAGACATTGCAAGCAGTAAAGCCATAGAAGCAGAAGCACAGCTCACGTTGGTGTTGCACGTTGGTGATGGCTGCTGCCCTCAGACCCCATGGTAAATCCTGTGTGACCCCACTGATCTACCAGCAATACTGAGTGCATATCTGGGCCCTTTGGGTTGAAGATATCTGGTTACATTTCCCCTTTATTACCTCAAAGTTGTCCAAATTAGATTTTAAGGCAGGTTTCTGAATGGATTAGTGTAAGGAAATAACATGCTGCAGAGAGATGTGCTTTCTTCTGTAGCTCTGCTTCACCTGTCTAAACTTGAATCAAATTGCTTGGAAGGTACCCTGAGGATGAATGGGAAAAAAATAAATTCTGCTTGCACTTATATGCATTCAAATGTGAAGGAACTCCTTTAAGATACATGAAACTAAATTTAGATTTGCACTGCTGCACCTGAGAGCAGGTCTGGTCCTGCATATTACAAATGGTATTTTCTTTGGAAGGAGAATGGTTTATGTTTTATAGTTTTAAGTGGCTTTTAACGAACAGTACAAGTTCTGGACACCTGATCTCACTGTGTTACGTGTCGCAACAACTTTTTCACAGAAAGCAGAGCAAAAGGATTGCAGAACAGTGATCTTCCTTTTGCAGACACTTGATAGCTGAATAAAAATCCCAATTATTTGTATAGATTTTATCTCTAAATGATAAAAACCATCACAGCAGGATGTCATACGTGCTAAGCTGAAATATGTATCGTTTAAGTAACAGAAATATATGGGATGGGAGTTAAAGGAGAGTAGGGGACACAAGAAAAATACTTGTCTTATGTATTTGTTGCAAATACAGAGTTGAAAGTACATTTTAAACTCAACAATACTATGAGCTTTGTTAGTTTCAGGGGGTGTTACTTTTCCTGTGGTTTATTATGCAGAATTTTCCAACTGTTGAAAAAAAAAAGAAAAAAAAAAAAAAAAAAAGAAAAAAAAAAAAAGAAAACCCCCAACAAAACAAAA
>VZRH01002122.1:95506-182006 GCA_013397555.1 Urocynchramus pylzowi
AAAAAAAAAAGAAAAAAAAAAAGAGCAATCCCTTCTCTGTGCCAGGCCTATTATGTACTTTCAACATGAATGTTTATTTTGCTGCTACCTCAAAACAGATATGCCTGGTTTCTGAGCTGGGTCTGCTGACTCTGTCCTGGCTTAAAAGCTTCAGCTTTCCAATTGCAATAGCAAAAGTCTTGCTTTCAAATTTAAACACTGAAAGGCTGCCAATAATTTCATTAATCACTGGTAAAATTTTGCTGAGCCCAAGGCTACCATGGGTTTTATACTAGAGTACTTTTGAATTTCACTTTCTGAGCTCTAACAGGGAGTAGCTTCCCTTCTCTGACAAAATGTCCCACCACAATACTCATCATACTGAAAAAAAACCTCAAAGCGTGCTTTTGGCAAAAATACAGAAAAATTGATGTACATTTCTCCCTCAGTTGATCACTTCAGCAATAGCTGTATCTACCCAATGCATCTGCTACCACACTTTGAAGAAGCATGACAAGAAACAACACAAATGTGCCAGAAGCTGGTTTTTGTGTACCAGAGTAACTCCATGAAACTGGGGATATTTATCTTCTTGCAGGACAAACCCAAATTTGTCCCTGATGAAGCAAGGTGGCCGCATCCTGTGGCCAAGGAGAGTCTCTCTGTGTTTCTTGCAGTGATGGTGACTGACTTTTCCCTTCTGCCTGTTTTGCAGGGGAGACAACCACGACAGTGGCACCGTTCATTGCGGGAGGGGTCAGCGACGGGCAGTGGCACTCGGTGCAGGTGCAGTACTACAACAAGGTAAGGCTCATTGTGTTGGTGACAGCCCTGCTGCTTAGACAGCAACAGAGCTGTGGGTCAGCTAGCTCTGACCTGACATATGCAGGTGACCTGAATTTTATTTGTTTCACCAGGCACGTTGGTACAGCTCTGCACAAATGGTTTTGCTTACCTTGCTTCGGACAAAAATTCTCTCATAGGACTTTGGAGTTTTGACCCAGGAAGGCAAAACTAGATATGTAGTACATTTTTTTTGGAAGTACTCCTAGGGAAATCTTCATATACTTGGAACTATTTTCATTTTCAGTTTTTTAAGCTGTTGCAAGTGTCAGTGGATCTAAACCAATTGATTCACTTATATCTTGTTAAAAAATTGTGCTATGCAGCAGCCTTCAGTGTAATAAGTACCAACCATTAGTGCAGAATTTTCTGAAACAAAGAAAATTCTTTCCTATAGCTGTCTTGTCAAATGACAAGTTTAGCTAGCACTAGCTTCTCTGGTTTGGAAAATATGGTTATTAAAAGGTTCACAGCTTTCAGCAATAAAGCACTGTCTTACTAAGTAATTTTTTGTCTGCTATGTAAAAAGATAGACAAGAGAAACTCAAAAGTTGTCACTGCATGCAGTCCATGGCACTCAGAGGTGGACTCTGCACTCCCTGTCCCTCAGCTGCCCCCTTGGTCACTGCCACTTGGTCACAGGGTCAGTCTGTGGACTGCAGGCTCTCTGTGCAGAGCAGCCATTTCCTGATGAACCACAAAGCAGGCTGTTAGAGTGTACAGTGTCACTATTTACAGGTAGATGTCAAAGGTCTTCTATAACAAAAATTGAAGAGTTCACTTAGTGACTAAGAAGCATTGCTTTTAAGTCTGACATGATAGCATTTTGGGGGATCACATAAGGAAATAGAGAAGCATTGTTAGCTGTTAAAAAGGAAACAGGATACTGATGTGGGAAACTGAATGGAAGATGGAGGATTAATATGATCAGCAAGTTTTTTATTTCCCAATGCTGTGTCCTTTCATCACAGTTTGTGTGGCAGTTTGAATGGGAGGATTAAAATTTTATTTTGACTCCTAGATAGGATCTCCTAGCCTAAAGATATTTTATCAAGGTAATAAAAAGCTTTCTATTAGTATTTTATATTTTAAGAAGAAATTTAAAACTTCATTAAGTTTTGTGCTTAATATACATAATATACTCTCTGCTACCTGGAGCCCAGAGAAATAGAACTGAAACTTGTTGTGTTGCTATGCACGCATCTGTGGGCACTGTGAAGCTCTTCTGCTGTTTCCACGTGTGCATATTTGTTAGAGGATTCCTCTGGAGGAGTGCACAGCACTTGCTGAGGCAGTGGAGGGACACTCCAGCTTTCAGGCTCCTGGGCACAGCTGCAGGGAGAGCTGCTGGACCAGCTCACTGAAGTGCTACGAGCAGATAAGGGGCCTGAGCAGCAGAGGAATGCTCTTTAAAAGGCAAAGAAGTCTGACACAGATGTTAAAAATAAACCCCTGCCTCATTTTCAGGGCTTGCTGTGGTTCAAGCAGACTGGTAGATGAGCCATGTTAGCAGCTGGTGTTTTCTCATTGTTAACACGTGTCCTGTCATCGTTTTCTTCTTCTGCCCCAGTTTTTTGAAGTGAAATGAGCCAGTCTCCACTGAACAGGACAAAATTCAGGGCAGAGAGGGAGAGCAGAGGGAAACACCAGGAAACACTGCTGACTTCACTGCCTTTGCCACTTGTGTGACATGAAAGTGATGAAAAGCAGGGTCATTGTGTGGAGAGCTGCACTGCGCCCTTTGCTATCCATGTGAGAGACTGAGGTCATCACCTTCCCCTTAGCAGCATTTATTGCAGGATGGTTAAATTTGGGCTGGAGGGGGAGCTCACAACGTTAAGAAAATGGCACAAGTAGCACATGCTCACCAGTATGTATTCAGGGTGCTCTCAGGACTTCCCAGCATATCTGAGACTTGCCCATGTCGCACCAGCTCTCCACAGTGGAAGAGGGAGTGGGTGCTGCAGGGCAGTGACAGCTGGAGGCAGCTCTGCAGCCTTCCCTCCAGGCTGTCCCCACACCCTGCCCCAGGGTTAAGCCTTCACCTCGCCTGGTATTTGTTTGTACAGCAGTTTCTTTGCTACTTCATGTTTTAACAAAGCTGGAAGTAAAGTTCCTGTGAGGAGGTTGAAAAGAGGGACAATTTAGGGATTTGAGTTGTGCCAAGATGAATTGGATGCTGTGTCTAAACTTGACACAGTTGAGATGTTTGAATAACAGAGTACCAAAACTCAAGAGTTTCTTTAAATTATGCACACATACTAGTTTGCAGGTACTGCATCCTTCCACCCTTTCCAAAATCCTCCTGCAGTGTCGGTTGGTTTGTCATCCCAAGGCTACACAGCCCCTTTGTTCTGCTCAGACACTTTCTGCATAACTTTTCTGAGCATGCAGAGCTCCCCTGAGGTGTCTCCCTCCTCTCTGTCTCTGGCTCATGTTTGATCCTCACCTTCAGGCCCTTCTGGACTCTCCTCCCTGCTGTCTGCCTCTGTCTTTTCCTGGCAGTGGGGCCACCGGGGCCACATCCACCAGCATCCCTTTGGTGCTCCTCCCCCCTTTTTCCATTTTGCTGTTTGCCTGGGGAGCTTCTGGTCTTTGCTCCTTTTTAGACATCTCTTACAATGCTGTCTGTGGGAAATGCACAATCATCATCACAGATATCCATAGAGATCCAATTTATTGATTTGTCTTTCTTGCATTAAAAAACTTCAGCAGCAGCTGTTTTCTTGATAGGCACATCCTGGCGATGTGCAAAGTCACCCTGCACAAGGTCAGTTTGCTAATAACCATAAGGAAATGAGAAGCAAGTGTAGAAGTGACTCCTGTAAAGTATTTTCTGTAGTTAGCTCAGAAGTGATGTGCTTGGTAATATTTATCTTTAGTGTTGTTGAAAAATGATGGTTTAGAATTAACTACATATCAGGAATGTCCCGTGCCACTTGGGGCCAAACACTGGAGCCTCATCAGTAAAAGACAAGTCCAGAGCTGGCTTTGCTCCACTGTGTTTGCAGAAAGGCATCAAACCAGTTCTCTGTCACTTCAAGTATTTGATGCTTTCTTACCAATCCTGCTATGTGCCAGCGCTGTAAAACACTGCAGCAAGGAAACAGATTGTATCAGAGGATGGGAAGCAATGCCATTTCATTTACTGTGTAGTGATGGAAATGGATGCTCCCTTTCCCTTGGAGGAAACCAGCTGGCTTCAGTAGAAATGCCTGAGGGAAGCACATGGAACTTGTACTAAGTGTTGGCTCTGTATTGAATTTCTGGAAGGGAAGACATCAAGGGGGAGGAATTAGAAGTTATGAGACAGCAGAAATGAACTAGGAGTGGTTTATAACCATTATCTAGTTTCAGTTATATATCAGAAGTTTTTCAGTTTCCAGTAGCCAAGTATCAGTTTACCTGTTACTTGCCATTATAGATGTTTGCTGGCAGGGAGGAAGGCCACTTGCTGACTCTGATAGTTCAAACACATTATTTAGTGGGGTCCTGATCTTGCAGCCATTAAAATCAAGGGGAGGTATTGAATTAAAGGTAACCCGTGTGTGACCTGCTTTCTCAAGAGATATATATTGATCAGAAATTTAGAAGAAATTGAATTTAAAAAAAAATATTTTGAAAGGAAAGGTGGAAGGAGGGGAAAGATTTCAGCCTGGTAAATAAAACTGATTAAAAAATAGTAGAAACAGCCTGCTGCTTGTCCACAGGATAGCTAGTGTAAGGGGCAGCAGCAATGTCAGCTGCCCTATTTGCCTCAGTACAATACTTCCTCTCCAGGTGATGAGAATATTGTCAGCCTCTGATGGAGTTTGGTCCTCATCCTGTGGCTCTCCTGAGCCTGCCAGCACGAGTGACAGTGACCAGGTTTAGCTGTGTTGATATTTGTTTGGAATAGGAGCAAACCCATGGTGATGGTGATGATGCTCAGTAGCATTGGCATTATATGACCTGTCTGGCATTCACTGCTCATACAGGATCACCTTTGATTGTAGGTAGTGGTACTTGGAACAGCAGATTTTACTGAACCCAGCAGTGAGTGGTATTTTTAATTAAGTGTAAAGTTCAAGCCACTCTCCCAAACTCCTGATAGAAATACAGTTTTGTTCAGCATTTGAGATATACCATCAAACTTATGTTAATGTTTTACCTGACTCATTACCTCAGGGTAGAATTCATCATTTGGCACAACATAAAAATATTTTGAGTATGGACATGTTCTTTTAATTATAGAGGGCATGTACCTGTATATTTGTATTTATATGCTCTGTATATTATGTGTTACTTATACATATATGATATCCAAATTGCTTAAGGATGTTACTGTTCTGTAGGCAGAAGGTCCTTCTGCATCTCTTTAAGGGAGCACAGGATAATTTTACCTCAGTGACAGAAAACCTGAGAAAAGCATACAGAAACAAGCTCTCAGTGAGTGTCTGATGTGCAGTGCAGTAATTCTGGGGGATAGGATGAACAAAGCCCTGAATGACTCACTGGATGAGTCACAAAAGGAACAACTTCTGTGTGCTGTTAGGCAGTGCCTGTGGTGGGATCCATTCCCATGGTCAGGAGGTGTAAAATGGTGGTGCCTAGGAGAGTGTCTCCACTGTACTGGTCTCTTGAGCCTACAGTCTCCTAGGATGAGCTATTCAGGACAAATATTACTCTTTTTCCATAACTGGGATGAGGTTTCTTCTCATATCTGATAATCATTAGCAAGCTGCTGTTCCTTCTCTCCCTCTTTGAATGTCTTTGATTGAGACATGCCATGTGTTTGTTTCAGATACTTGGCTGTCTTGGGAGCAGCCCACCCCTTCAGAGTGATTACAGTTAGTAGGGACCTGCTGATTCTCATCCCTGTGTGCTTCCCACCCGGCAGAACCCAGAGCTGCACTCAGCCTGAAGACAGCTGCCAGAGAAAACAGGCAAATTCTTCAGTTAGAGATAAACTTGAAAGAAGTGAGGGCTGCTTAGGGTCCATCTTCGGTGTGCTGTGAATTCAAAGAACAGGAGGTGCACTGCTCTCAATTAGACTCACATGAAATCAAAAATTTCCTGCCTGTGTAAGTGATGGTTTCTCTTGAGTTAACTGGCCTTCATCTGGGGCAAGCTGCAGCTTGAATATCACCGAAGACTGAGTTAATACTGTAGAGATTTAGCTCTCAGCCCACTCATGCACTAGAATTTGCCAGTACCTTCCCATCTCATGGAGGTTTTGTCCCTCATCCACTGGCTGAAAGCTGTTTACAGTGCCAGAACACCCTGTGTTTCAGTGCCAAGTCCCACACTGTATCTTATTTTCCATACCTGGGGTGGGTACAGCAGCTCTCCCCTTGTGCTTGCTCAGTGGGTGAGTGAGTGGGCAGGAAGGCAGCTCTCTCCCTCACCTGAGGGCTCCTCGGCCAATGCTGATCCTGAAGGGTTATTTTACCATGCCCCTACAGCTGTGTGTAGCACCACAGAGCTTGTTTTTTGAAGTCTGCATCCACAAATCCCCCAGACTATGGATCACTAGTAGTGCCCACAGACTGGCTGTTGATGCCAGGGGTAGCCTCTGGGCAAAACCCACCACCTCCATATGTGGGACACCCCAGGGAGCCCCATTTGTCCATGCCATCCGAGTGGTGGCTCTCCAGCACTGCTGGACAGAGCTTCTGTGCCTTGCTGTGATCCAGATGAAGCTGTGGGCAGCTGAGGGTCTTGAGGATGGTGTGGATTTGGGACTGCTGCCAGCTCAGGTAGACTTGGGATGAAGCTGTTCACAACAGAGAAACAGATCCTGTCTGCCCTTGCTCAGGACTTAGGATAAAGCAGAAGGAAGGGCAGGGTCATGGAGGAAAAGTCAGGAAGAAAAAAAGCAATTCCAGGCCAGGTCAGGGTTTCATATGATGCTGTTCCTGTAGCTAGTCAGGCAATGTGGTGGTCAGAAAGAGGAATGTCATATGGAAGTTCTGTGAATATAGGTGTCCAAAGAGGCATAAATTAAGAGCATACTTGAAGATAGTATCTGTCAATGCTCTTAATGTTAAAACAAAAAGCATCTGCTGGTCTGTTCTGAACCACCCACCTTCACTCCAAGTACACTCTTCATCTCCATGTGCAATTTTTGTCATGCCCAAGTGTACTGGGTTTGGCTGGGGTAAAGTTAACTTTCTTCACATAGCTAATATGGGCTGTGTTTTGTATTTGTGCTGAAGGCAGTGTTGGTAATGCAGGGACATTTAAGTTGCTGCTGGGCAGGGCTTACCCAAAGTCAAGGACTTTTCTACTCCTCGGACTGCCCCACCAGTGAGGAGGCTGGCAGGGCACAGGGAGTGGGAGGGGACAGCCAGGACAGCTGACCAGAGGGGTACCCATGCCATCTGACTGAAGGGAAGAAGAAGGAATGGGGGGATGTTCACAGTGATGACATTTGTCTTCCCAAGTCACCGTTACATGTGAGGGAGCCCTGCTTTCCTGAGGATGACCGAACACCTTCCTGCCCATGGGAAGTGGTGAATGAATTCCTTGTTGTGCCTCACATGAATGCACAGCCTTTGCTTTACCTATTAAACTGTCTTTATCTCAACCCACACGTTTTCTCACTTTTACCCTTCTGATTCTCTCCCCCATCCTTTTGCGGGGAAAGAGAGTGAGCAGCTGTGTGGGGCTTAGCAGAATAAAGACTTTCTATAATTCCTCTATAAGGAGGAAAGACCTTGAGATAAAAAATGCAATGTTTACCTGGCAAGCTTGGATATGTAAAGGGAAGGTTACTGTGTTTGGGGTTTGCTAAGTTTTTGCATTTCTGGGGATTTGAGGATGTGTCCCCCCATTTTCTAAATGAAGCAGAAAAATCAACCAGTTGCAAAGTACAGTCCTGTACAACCCCTGTATTTCTTATACTCTTGCACGCCTTATGTCTGCCACTTGTTGGCAAAATTATCTTCAGGATTATCTTTACAGCAAATCTCTAACATTCATCACTGCCTTTGTTTTACTAGAGCCTCTGTTTTCATTCTGGGAGCTCATGTCACACAACTGCCTAACAGTGGCCAGAGGCAGAGCACTGCCAAACAACTTGAGGATGTGTACGCAAAACTTTTCTTTTAAAAACTCGGGTCCACCCCTGCTCTCCCACCCAGGAGCCAGCTGAGACCAAGTGTCATGCAGCCACCTGTCACCAAGGGGGGGTGACAAGTCATACCCCAAAAATCAAGATCTACAGGGCTGTGTGTTGTTGTAGTCATGGGCAACTGAAGCTTGGTGGCCACTTGCAATCCCCTGGCACGGGCAGGCAGGAAGTGCCTTTTAATCCAAAGGCACAAGCACAAGTGGCACAGGCAGTCACAGGCAGTGGGAGTGGTGCAGCTCTGTGCTGGAGAGGTTAATGTGGCAATTCATTTTGAATAGGCTGGGATGAGTGCAGTAACCTCTGACAGTCTGCTGCAGGGACTAGCACAGACCCTGCTGCCTCTGGCACACGTGCCCCTGCACGAGGTGCCTTTGGAGCTGATAGATGGATTATCTTGTTTCCTTCTGAAAACACAGACCTTCTCTGTTGATGGCAAATTTGCCTGTTATGGAAATAATATTCCGTATTCAGGACTGACAATTGATTTTGTCACTTTGCATTAAAAAAAAAGAAAAAAAAAGGCAGAGTGCCTTTCACTACAACATTGTAGTAAAACTCAGACTGTGAAAATTGTGCCAAAAGCCAAGGATGGCACTGGTTACTGCTTTCTTTCCTGTAAAGGGAACCAATCCTTGTTAGACTGGGTTCTCAGCACTCTGTTGCCCCAGGACCAGCAGGCAGCATCATGCAGTAGCTCAGCACAGGCTTCCCTGTGCCACCCCACTCCCACCTCCTGCGAGCATTCCAGCACAGACACCTTGTTTGCTCAGCTCTTGGTCTCCCTGCTGAGCCTGCCAAGGAGGCTGCCAGCACTGTGGGTGATTTATGAGGCAGGCACATGCCTGCAGCTGAATAGGGATTGCCAGCTCCTTGGAGGAAAGCCACATAGCTGCCACCAGCTAGGCATAACCTCAGTCATTGGACCCTGGGTGAAAGACACTGCCCTCACAGTATCCAAGACACCACCCAGTATCGTTTACTTCTGAATCTGAACGGTCAGGAAAAGTGGTTGGCAATTAAATTCTGAGATAGGTATTTGGTATTGCCCCTTGTGCTGGGGAGCACTTCTCACACCAGAGCAGGATTGCCCAGCTGAGTACTGAGTTTTGTAACTTGGCTGGAGACAACAGACCCCAACAAAAGTCAAATAACTGGAAAAACAATTAGCAATAACGTTTGGGTATGATTTATGCAAATGTCTATCACTGGTGACATCGGAGCAGATTTAATTGTGATCTGAGGGAGAATTTTTGAAGTTAATCCTCTTGGTGGCTTCCAGACTAATTTGTTAAGGGATTGAGGGAGATTTTCTAAATAAACAATGCAGTTGTTGAAGATTATGGTAATGCCACTGTTGATCAGATGTGGCACTGCCAGAGTTTGGATTTTGCTGGCTCAGATTGACATGCTGTGTTTACTGCATTTGTGATTGACACAGACCTGCTCCAGCATTGCTTGGCATTGTCTGATAAAGAAAAATGCAGAACAGTAATTTCCATGTCAAGCAATGGAGGTGGAGAGGTACTGGAAATACTGAAAATATTATTCATTTAGGAGCACCCTACTTCTCTGAGCCTATTTTTCCAGAAGGAAATAGAATTTTGTGGCATTTCAAAATCTAAATTCATAATATTTCTAAGAAATGCCAGTATATCTTTTAAAGGCTCTCCAAAGAGTGCAAGGCAGAAAGCACATTACAATGTAGTGTTTCCTCTTAAAAGAAATCATGTATTCTTACTTAAGATTTAACCATATTTTTTCCAACATATCATTTCCTCATCACTTATCTCACTGGGAATTGTTTAATAGCAGAATGTACAGCAGGGTCTAGAGGTCAGTGGTGTTACAGCAATGAGGGGGTGGTGGATGGTGCTAACTTCCAGCAGCGTGGATGGTACCCCTCACCAGATCATCAATTTGTGCTGGATGCCTTTCCTTCTACGGCATTTTCATGGGATCAAAAGTTCTGCCATGGCTTGTGCACAAGGAAGCTTGCAGGACACCAAAACCAGAGGGAGATAACCATAGTCAATTCATTAGCTCAAGTTTTTGAGGACTTAGCTGTACTTACCCGTGTAACTGGGGGGCCTCTTCTTCACAGAGAAAGAGTTTCTTCACAGGGTTTCTTCAGCTTTACAAGAAAAAAAGCATTTCAAGTGTAAAAGTCACTTACTTTTCTGGCCACAACCAAAATTTTAAGCAGCATCATGAGCGACATTCATGTTTAATTTACTTCTCAGCTCAAGAGGGTAAGGAAATTTGACTGGAATACCAAGGGGGCTAGCCAGAAGCAGGTTATGAAGTTTTTTCACAACTTTCTTACAAGAACAGAAGTTGCTGTATCAGCAGATTATTGTCCTTTTTGGTGGGTAGGCTTGTATACTGGTGAAAGATGTGTTAGGTAGTGCTGGAGGCTCACGTACAATATGAGAGTATGAGGAATTTGTAGCTATGCATTTGTATTACTTATCTGGACTATGTATTTTTGGTGCTATTGGCCATTCAGAAAAACCCTAGCAATTAAAATTGCGAGCAGCTAGAGTAAGGAAAGAAATTAGATTTTTCATTACTGAACGCATTCCACATTTTGCATTTAAAGTTCAGAATGTTGTTCTAGTCAAACACACAAAATATGTTCTTCATGTCTGAATGCAAAAGATGTCATTTCCCACATGCTCAGAACTCAATTTTTAAAATGCCATGAGAAAAGGTAATCTCAGAAAAAATAGTTCCTTTTATGAGTCATTTCCTGGCTCATGATTCATACACTCACATCCTTGCTGAGGGCAAATTCATCCTTTTCCACCCAAATCCAGAGGATCATCAATGAAAGTCCTCCTCTAGGTAAGACCATAGATTTGCTGTATAGAAACTGAACCTTGACAGATTCTGACTAGAATTAATATACCTGCCCACAGTTCTGATGTTCTTGCTGTCCCCTGAAATCTTTAAATCAAGTCAGTATTTCCTTTTCTAAAGGAACATTTTCATTTGAGTGCAAGTGATGTTATTGAGCAGGACTCGCTGGGTTATGTTCTGTGGTTGTATAAAGCAAAAGACTGATTAGATGAGAACATGAGTCCCATAGATTCAAAAAATGTGACAGAATCCTGGGAAAACCTGTCTTGAGTTCCAGCCTGCAGTATTGCAGGTGGAAAACTTAGGATAGAATTGTTGCTGCACATTTGCCCTGTTCTTACACACTTCCACAGCATCTACCACTCCCTCAGTGGGACTTTGGCCTGGCCTATGGCAACCATTTACATTCCTAACATCTCCTGAAAAGCACTGGAGGGCTGCCTGGCTAATATTTACTTTTTCTTGCTCTGGCTGGTTGTGGAGCACTTGCAGGTGTTAGTGGGTGTAAAGGGGTGGGGGGTAGGCAGCTGATCTGCCTCTGCAGAACAAAGATATGTGAGCCTGGACTTTAAAAGTCCCTCCCTGCAATTCCACCGATATTTATTCATGTGGATTTCAATTAGTAATTGTTTTTGTTGGTGTTTTGTTTGCTTTTTTTTTTTCTGGTGGAGGGTAAGTGTGAAGTGATTGATATCTGGGAAAGGAAATCAGGATTTGGCTGTGGAGCAACATTCCATTGTCTTGACACAAAATAACAAATAACTCACCTCTAAATTTGTGTCTCGGGAAATTAAAGTGTAAAGCAGTGAAAGTCATGTGGAGGTCATTGAGATGTAAAGTGTGACCTGCTCCCCAGCACTGAGTAGCTCAGCTCTCAGAGGCAGCTTTGAGAAATCTCTCCAGCGACTGGGGAGGGAGGGAAAGCGGAAAGCATGTACCCAGTGCCTGGCTTGTTCTCTCCCCCGCCTGCTTTTTGGAGCTGTTGCTCTCACAGAGTTTGCAAACACTACCTGAAAAACACTGGTCGTTGTGGTGGTGATTTTATATGCAAACACAAGCAGTAACTTTTCAGAAAACATCTGCAAAGTAAGGGACCGTGTCTTGGCAAAACCAGCCTGAGTCCCTCCTCTTTTGGAAGCCTCATCTTTGGCAAGACTGTTCTGTACTTACTCTTCTCACATCACCCAGGCTTTAAAGGCTTAACTTGTGTGTCCATCTAGGGTGCACACCCCACATCTGAACTGGGTGTCAGCTGCATGGCTTTTCCTCCTGGTGTGGGGCTCTCAGGTCATCCTGGGGAATCTGGCACCCAGTGATGCTCCTGAGCCCAGTTTGCTCGAGCCATCTGACACCTCTGCACTGCAAAAATCCGAAGACATTTAGTGGCACCTCCCAAAATGGTGATTTTCGGCATGTCCATGAGATCTGGCACAATCTGAATGGTCCTTGGCTCACCCTAAGGCCCTGAGGACAGTGCTGGAAGGTTGTGCTCTGCAGCCCAGCCTGGCAAGGCCCTGCTCAAAGCCAGCGGAGTCATTGGAATGGCACCTCAGGAATTTGGTGCGAGTTCTTTGAAGTGCACTGTTATCGAAATTAAATCATGTAGTAAATTACAGTAGCTCACTGATTTGCAGTAACTTTTCAGGTATTTTGTGTCTGTCTGTGTAGTGAGAGGAAGCAGCACTTTGCAGTTTCCTGGCCTTGCAGAAGTCTCTGTGAGCCAGGAGACCCTCACAAAGATCCAGCCATGGGGGCAGGGAGCGAGCCCATGGAAAAGTGTGGGATTCCTGGATGTTACAGGCTGAAATGTGACTCCTTTACCCACACTAAGCAGAAGTTTGCTTGGAAGGTGTCACCAGGAATTTGTCCAGGAAGGAGTTAGTTGCTGTGCATAAGTGTCACAGGTATTTCTTGGACTCTGAGAGCAGCCACATTGACACCCTTGATGCAAAAATATGTCATAGAACTTACAAGATTTACATAAAGCAAGAAGTATTTGAGAATGGTTCTTTGGCAGGTAGAGAGGGACAAATGGCAAAGGGAGAAGGATTTGCTGAACTGGAAGAGGACAGCAGGGGAGGGAGAACAAGGGGGCTCTTCCAGCATCAAAGGATATGTTCTTCTTTCCCAGTTCTCCAACGCTGCTGGAGAACATCATTGTTGGTGGAAAGAGAGTGAGACAGCAAAATAGGCAGAAAAAGGGTTCAGAGGGCAGGAAAGGACAGGGAGAAGGGACATCAGCCACAGGGGCAGATCAGCATGAGGAGAGGGCTGCAGAGGAAGGACAAGGGCACCCAGAGCAGCAGAGCACTGCGGTGAGTGGTCTCCCACAGGGAAAACTGAATGTTGTCTTGAGGAGAGAGAGAATGGTCTCTTGACAGCCAAAACAGGTCTGTCTTGCTGTGTCACTGATTCAGCATCAAAGAGCTGAGAAGCATCTGGGAATACACATTTGAGGATAAAATTTTCATTTGCAGACAGGGAAAACTCATCTTCCCATTAGCACCACAGCAGCCCTTGCCAAAATTAGTCAAAACTAAGAATAGACCCTTTGCAGTAGCTGGATGATATTTGTGAAGATCCTGGTCATGCTGTAGAGGCAAGGAGCATATCTGGATGTCATGTCTGTGTAACCATTGCTTTTCACAGCCTTCTGTGCCATTGCCACATGTTGTGACAGGAGGGGCTGCTCCCCATCTCTGCCCCAGCGCTGGAAGAGCAGCAGCAATTTGGCAGTGCCATTCACAGTGCCAGGTCTCATAGCTGTGCTGAAAGCCTCCTGCTTTGAATATCAAAGTTTAGTCTCTGGATGCAGACCTAAAGGAGATAACAAACCAGGCCAGTAAAACTAGCTTGACTTTGTGGGCCAGCCTAGATCATGATGATTGGTGTTGCAGGGCGTTTCTCTAGGAAAAGAAACTGGTCTGATGGCTTTTTAGGATTTGCATTTTTTACTCACTGATGGGAAGCTCTTTGGTTTTCCTTTTCACTGTCACAGGCTCTCGTGTTTCTGTACAGACTTGAGCCAAATTTGTATAAAGAAATGCCATTAAAATATTCAGTGAATAAAGGGGATACATACATCAAAGGAGTAAGGGGGTTATGTGAAATGACTTGTCCTGCCTTTCCCTGGTGACTAATCAGGACCTGTTCTTCACACCGCCTATCTTAAAGGTGCTCTGGAAATCTGTAAAGGGAAACTCCAGAAAACAAAGATTAACGTTAGTGGTTTTCTATAATCTGGCCTAATTTGGAGTTTCCTGATTGATCATTGTGGTCTGCAAGTCCATGCTAAGCTCCTCTGGCCTTTCCTAGTCTCTCCCCGCAGGACTGTAAGCAGTGTGCCGTCCCTGTTTATTTTTTTCCTGTTTATTTATTTCTTTTCCTTGCGGGGGAGGGCTGGGCTCCGGCAGCTTGTCCGGGGACACCGCCGCTGCCATGGGGCCTTAATGAGCTTTTTGACCACTGAAGCAGCACAGCATCGCCTGGGAATGGCAGGGGTTCCTCCCGTCCCCTCGTCCGCGGGCTAACGAGGCAGAGGGGCTGGCGGGCAGCCTAATGAGCGCCGGGGCAGCCCCGGGTGGGCAGCCGGGGGTGGGCAGCCCGGGGTGGGCAGCCCCGGCAGCAGCACCCAGTGCCACATGCTCCATCCCCCCGTTATTGCTGCAGCTGGAAGTGTTAAAAAGCAAAGAGCTCCAAAAGGTATAAGGCATTTTCCACCCAGCACTTTTGTGGGTGGTGGGGTCTGAACCAGCACGTTAACAATGAAGAGGAGAGTATTAAAAAATTTAACTAGGAAGCAGATTCCTTTTAACCTTTAACTACTCCAAATGGCCAATAAATCATTAGCTACTAATTAACAAAAACAGAAGGGTAACTTGCTGTCTGGTAAGCAAACGCTTGGAATCACTGAAAGGCTGGCACGGACTTCAGGATGGCTTTTCTTCTTACACTTATTAAAAAGACAAGCAAGCCAAGCTCTGAATATTAAGCTATGCCATGCAAAGCACTTTGCAAGAAGATTGAGTGTCTGAAATAAATATATTTTTCATGTGTACAGTGAGCTGTGCAAATGCAGAATTTACAATATGCAACATCTGACCCCCAAGAAATTAGGTCTCCTCCTGGTGCCAAGTGTAACGAGGTAGTTGTGTCTCATCTGCAAGCAGTACCGGTTTGCATTTTCTGTGCTGGCCATACTTACAGTCTGCTGCTGAATCATCTCCTCAGCTCCTTCAAAAGACTCAGTGGGGTGGCTGAAGCAGGAGAAAGACCTCCTGGCTGAGATTTGGGCTGGAGAGCACAGCTTTCAGTCTGAGCCCAGGGAATATCCCTTATGTTGGAGCACTCTCTGATGGCTGACCAAAACCACTCTCCCTCTTCCCATCTGTGACAAAAGTCAAGTGGCAAGTTTTTATCTAAGTATGGAAGTTGGAAAAAAGTTGTCTGGTGGAGGAAATGTTTGTGAGACCTCTGGAACAGGCTATTATCTTGCAGATTAACTAATAAAAGGGTGAGATCTAGGAATCTGAGTGTCACCACTGCTGCTGATTGACTAAACAAACATTTGAACTTAGCAGTATTAATGTTACATGCACAGATACTATCTCGTCTGGTTTAATTTAAAATAACTCTGCCAAAGATTGGACTACTTGCTTAAACCTCTCCAACAGTTTTGCATCCTGACTTGGAAACAGTAGGACATATGATCTAAAAAGCAAGGGTTAAGTGTTTAGGACAAGGGCTCCCATTGTCCGTTGATCTGTGTGTCTTTTCCATTCACTGTGCATCGTTACACCAGCTGTGCCTTTAATAAGTAACTGTGTGGGCTCTCGCAGTTTAAATATTTACTTAAACATAATAGAGAACCCAAACGAAACTGAGATACATGAGAATATCCACGTCTGATGTTCTAAGTGTAATCACAGTGGATTTGTGCAGTAGATTTGCAAACTCTAAACAGATGTGTTTTGATGACTTTCTCTCATCTGTCTGGTCTCCACTTATAAAACACAAGTTCACAGATTAAGCTTCTCGGGGTTTTTCACCTGGGAGAAGCAACATGTCTTTCTTACTGTTGAATTTATGGGGAGAAGTCCAAACATTGCTCCGTAACTGAGCTTCACAAAAATCAGATTTGGCATCACTGGTAAAATACCTCCACAGCGGTGTTCTCTCACTGCAACCTGAGAAAGTCACTACAGCTGGCCAAAGGGAGTCCACAGCCCATTGCAGCTCACTTCTCTCAGGAAGGTCACTCCTCCAGGTCACTGCTGAGGGCAGTAGATGAGTCTCACTGTTACCTGTGCTATGGCCAGAAAGGGAGCTGCAATTTTCAAAAGACATCCTAGGAGGCTTTCATTCCTGTAGTCACATTTTGCCCGTGACTTTCTCTGGGCAAGGGTTAGACATGAGATGGGAGATTGTCACTCATGTCCCTTCATGATCTTCAACTTTGCTCAGTTAGGCAAAGTTAAGTTTCATTACATTGTTTACAGTTTTAGGTACTTATTGCCATCATTTGAGGAACACGTGTGTTTCATTTTGCTTTACAGATGGAGAAAAAGGTAGGGGACTTATGCTGCCGCATGTGGATCCTAAAACAGAACTGTTTCTTTTTCTTGTCCAGGTGACCCCATATTTGACTATAACATAAAAACACAAGAGTCAGTATAACAAACAAAATTAATTTCATTATGGGATGCACAGAATGTTTGAAGAATCATCTTGTGATGGTGATAAAACACTGCAACACTCAGGGCTGCTTTTTCTTCCTTTCATTTGAGTCACGGAATAATGCACTTCTTTCATAGTTTGTTTAAGGGAGACCAGGTTTTCTCTCTGGCACTGTTTGGTACCTCTTCTTGCTACTCAGTGTTACAGCATGTGGTCTTTGAAATTTGAATCCCAGCTTCTTTCTGGAGAAGCACTAACTGAAAAGGCAGCCTTTAGGGTTAGGCAGCGAAAGATAAATTTTCAGCTCCATGAGCAGGAACTCAGTTACATGACTTGCATTACTATTAATGGGGGTCATGCTGGTAAATTCCTGTACACCACATTGCACATTTACTCATGAGTGCAGAATTGGCACAGCTAATGAAACTTGCCTTTCGGGTAGCATGTATTTCAGGAGATGGGTCTGACAGGCAGAAAGGACTGCTAAGTACCCAGATGAAAGTCTGGCTTTTAACTCCTTGAACATATTTCCAGAAAATAATAGTGTGGATTAATGCTGGTTAGTGTTAGCTGTTCCTACTGTTAGGGATCAGTCTTGCTCCAGTAGGATTTCATTGAGGCAAAGATCATGCCTGCAATGTGAATGTGTGTGCTGTCATTTCGTGTTGGCAATTCACTTTCTGGTGCATTTTCCAAGTACTACTCGCTGTTACTTATTTTCTTTCAAACATAGGCCAGTCCTCTGCTAACACTGGCTTCTATAATCATAAAAAAATAAAGGGGTTTTTTATCATTTTCACCCCTTCAATGAAGGGTGAAAAAGTGAAATTCACTTTTCCAACAATGATCCGTCCTATGGCTGAGCATCCCCTGGTGATTATCAGCCTACATTACTCATTCTTGTACTGTGTCCATTGCAGTGATGGCATCTTATTTCCAAAACTCTTCTCTAGCCTTTGCTTTGCTAGGCTAAACATACCAAGTCCATTTTGCCCGTTTGATATGGTAAATTTGGCACTGCTCTGCCTGCTGTTCTGTGCACCTGCTGTAATTGGAAGGTATTTTTAGTAAATGAAAACAAAACTGCCCAAACATTCCATCCTCTTCACTGTTATAAAACTTTCCTCATAAGCATCTGTGCAACAGCCAGTGTTGTATTGCCTTTTTAACCTTTTAATCTCACCTTGGTTCCTTGTTGTTTTGTAGTTAATTAGTAGGGTTGTTTTATTATTTCTCATCATTTAGTGCTGAGAGTTTCAGAGTCTACAATAGGAATTCTTGTAATCAGATCCCAAGTTTTGTGTTGTGGATTAATTCTCTTTCTCGCATGCAACTATTCAAAGTGGGTTTGTTTTTGGTTTCTTTTTGATGCATGATACTCTAAATATCCTTTGCAACACCAGTTACCTATATTTAACATTAATCAAAGTATTTAATGAATAAAATCTGTTCCATGATTAATTGCCGAAGGAGCTCCTGACTTGGGCTTTCTCTGATAAAGTCTTTGATTTCCCATTATTTCAATTATAGATCATTCCCTATGTTAGCTGTTGAGAAGATGAGTAGTGTGTATTGCTTGCCACATATTTTGAGTTCTTGTCATTTTAATTCAGTCAGAAAATCTCTCTTTCCCAGTAACATATTCTTGCATTTTGGGAAAAACCTGGTTTTTTAACATGTAAAGAAAATCACCTTGTCTTTGAACTAAGTGTGGTTTGAACTGCCAATAGATTTCTTTTCATTCACTGCAATATTCCCATTCTTCATGGTTCTATGTGGTCATCAGAGCCAAAGAGATGCCAGAGATCTGTACTGCAATGAACAGTCAACATCCAAGGAAACACTTTTTAGTTTCTGTGTTTAAATAAAAGTAGAAAAAAATCAATTTGCTACTGCAGCTAGTGACTGTGAAGGAGCAGCTGCAAAGTGCTGAGTCTCATCAGGTTGCAATCATGATTAACATTGGGCAGATCCCCCCTGCTGAGGGAATAAATACCCTGCCTTTGTCAAGGCTTCCATGTAAGAAACAATAGATTATTTCAGTGAAGCACAAGAACATAAATGTTAATCGAATCATTCCTCTGAATGAATAGAAGTAGCACCCAGAATGTAAACATTTTAATTTTGGAAGGGAAGGCCTGCCTGTCAGTTGGTTAGTTTTCCATGTATTTTTTCATTTACTTTGAAAAGCTGCTCACTAACATTGCCATCATTGCATACAATAACATTTTCAGCACTTCAAATACGTATGTTTCCTGTCTGTCCAAGCTAGGCAGTGGCAAAGTCCAGGGAGTATCGGAAAAAATAAAATCTGCCTTAATATCACTAAAGAGAGGTCAAAACCTTATACTGAATAACTGCCAAACTATGTGATCTCATTAGTTCTTGGTAGAGGAAATGGAAAATACTTTCCAACTGGAATTGACACCAGGAAACATATTTTTAAAATGTTTTTATACATTGGGATACTTACCCTTAAAAATAAATGTCTCTATACAGATGATGAAAGTTGCTGTATGTTAACAAATTTATGTGTGTGTAAGTGAAACAGAAAGAATTCATTTATCCCCTTACTGCCTCCTTGTTTGCCGTACAAATAAGAAATTTCAGAATGCAGTCAGGCAGTACATGTTTTAAACAAGTGTACAGCAAGCTACAGATGCCCAGTCATCTTCATTTTCATATGGATACAGCTATTGTTGATTAGCACATCCAGTAAATATGTTTGGACTTTCAGTGCATCTGGTCAGATCCTGCTGACTTCATTCCTGTGGGGTGTCCCTTTGCACAGCCAGTAGATTTCAGCTCAGTGCCTTCTCCTGTACCCATAATGTCCTCAGAGATCTTGCACCTGTGGTAGACGAAGACCCCTTGGCTCTATATGAACACTAAAGATGGAAACAGTTTTCTTACAGGATTTGCTAGTTCTTCACTGAGGCTGCCATACTTCTGTTTGTACATGCACCTTTTTTAGCAGTCATAATGTACTTCTCCACTGGACAAGTCTGTCTCTTGAGTTTCTGCACAGGAAACATCACCTCCTGTCAGTCACTCTGGAATACATCTCATCAGTGACAAAATTAGTGGAGATGATGGAGGATCTGTTTGTGGTGGAAGCACAAAAGTTTGGTGGCTGGTATTGAATTCCTGGTGGTCCCATAGGAAAGCCTATGTGTCATCCATCAGGGTTTTTCCTTACCTAAATGTCATGGGACAAACTAACTTCTGCTGTTTCATTTCCATCTTCTATTTTTGTCCTCTTTGGGGGGTAGTAAGAAGTGTATTGTTGAGCTGACTGGACCAGCATTTAAATCCCACGTGTGTGTAGCACTGTGTGACATGTGCCATTTACTTTTTGAAGCCAAACATTGGCCGGTTAGGAATTCCCCACGGGCCCTCTGGAGAGAAGGTGGCTGTGGTGACTGTGGACGACTGTGACACAGCAGTGGCCGTGCGCTTCGGGAGCCTCATTGGGAACTACACCTGTGCTGCCCAGGGGACTCAGACTGGCTCAAAAAAGTAAGGATTCCCTATATTTGTGTTTTCCACTCATTCTCTTTTTCCAGTGGAGAGTCAACAGCATGCAATTAACCACTGAGCACTAAGTGATTAACCAGTAAGTTGGAAAAACAGATACGACATGACAAGAAAAAGTAACAAAATTTAGTTTGGGACATGGAGTTACTTCCACCATTTAAGTTAAGAGTCCTGTCTTAAAGGGAGGTAGAAATAAAGGGTGTAAACAAATAACCATTGAAAATCACTGGGTGTGAGAAAAGGTTTCCTGTGAAGAAAGAAAAAAAAAAATAGTACTTTGGAGTTTAAAAAGAGATGAACAGCAAGCAACATAGGGGGATATAAAGTAATGAGTGATAGCAGAGAGACCACTGAGACACATGGTGCTCTAATATCCCAAGAGAGGGGCACACTATAAAAACAGGGGCTAATCCAAATGACCAGATGATAACGCTTCTCACACAGTGTGGAGTCATTTAGTAGAACCTACATCCACTAAATGTCATTAAGACTAAGATCTTCAGAGGATTTTAAAAGGGTTGGCACTATATGATAATTAAGTCATTATATAAAAATGTATTGCTTCTCAACCTTGTGCTGAGTGTCATCAGCCAGTCCCTGCATAACTGGTGTCAGAAAGAAGTGTCTTGTGGCTACACATTTTCCTCTAATTTTCATTTTCTTCTTCATACTAGCAACTGTTATGGACAGTTCACTGGATTCTATATGCACATGACAGCTCCTAAGTCAAAAGTTAGTGTTACTGGACAATCCTTTGATTACAAGCTCTGGAAGTGCTCATGTAGCAGAGAGAAGTGCAGCTTAAATGTGCTTATGGAAGCAGTAAGATAAAGAACAAAACAAAACAAACTCTTTGCAAGAAATGATGAGCATTTCTTTGTCTCTTCAGATCTTTGGACCTAACTGGCCCTCTCCTCCTCGGTGGTGTCCCAAACTTGCCTGAGGATTTCCCAGTGCACAACAGGCAGTTCATCGGCTGCATGAGGAACCTCTCCATCGACAGCAAGCCCATCGACATGGCTGGTTTCATTGCCAATAATGGCACTCTGCCAGGTATGGGCAACTAGTGCCCCAAAGGTCAAACACCAGAAAGGTCTCTGCCACAGCTGTGCGTGGGGCATGGCTTAGGGGTCGAGGAGGCTGGCACTGCCAGGAACCCCAGGAAGGGAAGGGGAGACAGGGTTCTGGAACCACCCCTGTCCCCCTGTTAGCACTGTTGAGGGCAAAGCAGCTGTGGGGCAGGGACTTAAGCTGCTGTATGGCATTGTGCTGCCACTGTGTCTCTGGCCAGACCTCATTTGTTTGAGCAAGGTGCAGTCCACACCTGTGCCAGGGAAGTATACAATAGCCCGTGGCACAGGGCACACTTCCAGGATTCAGCAGCACATCAGAAAGGACTGGGCTTGTTTAGCCTTTCTACATTGCTGGGAGTTTCAGCCAGGAATTTACTCCTAAATTAACTTCTCTTCTATTTTTAAACTACCTATTAAATGTCATTTTGTTCTGAAAGCCAGTGGGATTAGTTCACGAAAAAGACAGCACTTACACTGACTTTTTAATAAATTTTGTTTGCTCTGTAAATAAAATTCTGCAATCCCCCAAATGTGAAACCTGCTTCCTGGAGCAGCCTGTTGGAAGTTCAGATTTGATTTCCAGTCCTTGGATCCCTGATCAGGATTAGTTCCGGTGATTAGGCATACAGAATGTTCTCATCATCCTAAAACTGGCTCTTACACACAAAAATGGAAAGTCCCTTCTGTCCCTGCTGCTGAAGGTCTGTGTAAGAGCTAAATTGCAGTTCTAAAGTATGTTGCATTGATTGTGGATTAAGGAGGGAGTCATAGCATATGCCTTTGATAGACAGACTTATCTTTAAGCATTTAGCTCATGATCAGCTTACATAAACTTTTGCAATCCACATTTTGCTTCACTGACTTCAAAAACATTTTTTAAAAAAAAGCAAAAAACCCAAACCTGTAATAGTCATGTCTTCTTTTTACATAAAAACTCAAATACAGTCATTCAGAGCCTTTTTCTTATTAGAACCATACAAAGTAATGGCTTTCCTGAATTGCAGGCTGTGCAGCTCAGAGGAACTATTGTGAAAACAACTGGTGCCAGAACGGAGGCACGTGCATCAACAAGTGGAACACCTACATCTGTGAGTGCCCTGTGCGCTACGGGGGCAAGAACTGTGAGCAAGGTAGGCTGCACAGAGCTCTCCCTGCTTGTCATGTGTGCATGTTTCATTGCCTGAGAGATGTCACTGCCATCTCACAGCACCTCTGTCCAGCTGGGATGATCGAGGATAACAGAAGATTGCAGTTCAGACTGTCACCCGTTATCTATTTGAAATAATTATTTAGAGATCCCCTATAAGGTAGATGACATACTGTCATGAATAAGAGCAGCTTTCATTGATTTACTTACATAAGCAAAGTAGTTCCAAAGAACTTGGCTGTGTTTAGTAATTTGTTTATAGTAAAAATGCCTGATCCTAAGCCCCTTTAAATCAGTGGAAAGAATCCTGCTGACTTTACTGGGCTTTGACTCAAACTGGGGATGAATGTGCTGTTTTAATCACTACTTTTTTGGCAAGAAGGCATTCTCTGCTAAGTAAGAGCACTTTCAGTTTTACTGGATTTTTCTTTGATTGAACACAATATGCATATATGTGTAAAACTCATTACTAAAGGATAAGGAAGGAGCAGCAGGTGAGTTTTATAGGGTGTGAAGAACGTCCAGTCAGTTTTTTCCCCTAGAAGTGAGGAGTTGCCTGTAGGAGGAGTCCCATGAGGGTTGGTGCTGTAAGGTGGCTGCTCCTTTGGAGTCTTCCTGGATGCTTCCAGCAAAGAAAACATGCTTCTACTGGGCCTGGTCTTGGTAGTGGCAATTTCTCTTCCCTTTCCTGAGAAGCAGCAAAATTAGCTTAAGAGAAGAGGATACATGGTTAAGTCTCTGTCTTGGAGATAAAGGTTTGCAGAGTGAAGAACAAGGAAAAGGAATGATGGAGACCTCTTCCTATGCTCCACCTCACACAGAGCCCAGAGTTATGTTATTGTTGCCCCTAGCCTGGTACCTGCTTTCTGTAGCAGCTCCTCAAATATTTTGAGCTTCCCAGGTTTGTATGAAGATCTGATTTTTCCATATGTCTCATGTCAAGAATGTTTGTTGGTGAAGTTCTTGTGTTTTCTCCATGATTGGCTGTTCTCCGTGCTGCAAACCCACTCTGATGTATCCTGAGGGGAGTGCCAGGGGCACAGCTATGGTGTGTCCTGTACTGGTGTAAATGGGAGTACTGCTATCACATGCAAAGACCCTCCTTCCCTCTGTTTTTCAAATGGAAGTTCAAAATTCAGTCAAATGTTTGTTTTATTTACTATTTTCTTATCCCAAAGTCAAGACCAATCCACAAAGTTTGGGATTTAGATTATCATCTAAGAGCTGCCCTGTAGCCATCCATGGAAACTCATTTTAAATTCAGTGAAAGAGATGATGGCAGTCACAGCAGCACTGCCTCACCCCTGGCCCAGCTGTCACCTCTGCCTCCAGCACTGTGCCTTCCTGCATGTTAATGAAAAACCCCATGTTCTTGCTGATGCCTCAATTTGTGGGGTTTTCCTGATAGTTTGAAGGCAGCAGGCTGCTTGGTTCTTTGATGGTATTTGTGGGCCAGTGTCCCTGTTGAAAAATTGCAAGCCAAGAAAGAAACATAATGTGACCAAAGATTTCAGTAGTGCAAAGTTAAAGTCAGGAGATAGAGTCAGTCACAGATATGCTATACTCCTGTCTTTCAAATTTCTTATTTGAATGCTCAGCTATGATCCTAAGAGCATTAGCTATTATTAGGCAGCTGTTTTTTTTAAAAGTCTTCAATAGAATATTTGCAGTTTTGAGTGGGAGTGCTGCATTTTTCAATCCCTATGGCAGTGCTGGTTCTCCTTCAGGCTAACAGAGGACAAAGACTTTGGCAAGTTACCAAGTAACCTTTTTTTCATTTCCTGCTCTTCCAAACTCCAGGATCTGGTCTACACTAGTGAGGATGGGATGTTTTACCTTCACCATGCTCCTAGAATCTGTTCATTCACCTTCTGCCAGCTCCCCTCTCCCTCTGCTGATGTATAGAAGGGAGATAAAATTAAGGAAAAATTAGTTTCACCTTTATTGTAATTTAATTATTTTAAACTATGAGGTGTTGCAATTCTGAAAAGAAGATCTGTGAGCTGTGTCTGACTCACTCTTGGATGGCCAGTGTCATTGCACTAGCCTAGGGCTGAACACCTCAGGTCTGCACCTAAACATAAGCTTCCACACGTCCAGCACCGGTACTGCCGGTGACTCCAGTGGGATGTTGGCAGCATGTTTCCCCAGGCCCTGTCTCCACAGGGAATGGCCCTCACATGTTTCTGCTGGCCTGTTAAGTGTAGGGCTCTCTTTAGAGTGAACAGAGATACACAGGCAGTGCTTCAAGGGACAAACCCTGAGCACAGGAGCAGTTTGAGTCACTGCACTGCCGATGGCAGGGGGGGCTGGGAGGCGTGGGGGCCCCTGTGTGACAGGGGAGGTCAGCTCCCATCTGAGGACAGAGGAGGTGGCCAGCCCCTCCATGGACACCCCTGGTCCCAGGCATGAGGAAGGGCTGAGGAAAGAGGGAGGTCAGAGGGGGCTGACAAATGGGGATTTCTATTTAACTAGCAGGGAAGGTGCACCCTGGCCCCAGGGAAGGGAGGGAAGCTGGGAGGAGGTGTGGGAAGGGAATGGTATTTGCAAGTACAGAAAGTCACCAGCAGTGAGAAAAGGAAGAAGGTGGCTAATTGCCATGCCAGTCCAGTTCTCCCAGGAGCAAAGGAGAAATGCTTGCAAACAGCATTCCCAGCCTTCAGCAGGTGGGAAGCCCGCAGGTTTGCATCCTGCCTCTGCACTCCAGAGGCAGATGGGCTCAGAAATCTCATCAACAGCCCAGAAAACCAGCAGCAAAGTTGGAAGCTGAGGTTATTGTGCAGGTCAGCAAGGTAGAGGAAGGCAAAGGCTGACTTTTGCACAGGTGGATCAAGAGAAAATAATCCTGCTCAACACTGAAGTCCTGGTTACTTTTACATTGATGTGGTGCAGTGTGGGCTGATGAATTGTGCCCTGGCCCAAACAGCCAGAACACAAGCACTGCATTCAAGTTTTAAGCAACCTGAGGACATCTGCATCTGGTGACAATCTTTTTTAAAGTTGCCATCTGGTTTTCAAGAGCAGGCTATGCTGCAGTTGTTCCACCACATGCCCTCTCTGGCATTTGTGCTTTGATTGCAAAGGTGGGATCACAGGCTGGAGCAGGAGGGAGAAGGGCTGCCCCTTGGGACTGCCTGCCCTTAGCCTGATTGGGGTGATTGGGTAACCACGTCTTAAGGAAGGGCAAGTCAAGCTACACCTCTGGCTTGACTAGTGGCAGCCCAGTAGTCCCTGACTTTTTTTTTCTCTCAAATAGGGAGCTAAAGGGTTTGCACTTTACTCCAACCCCTGCACTACACTCCTCACTCCAGTCTTTCCCTTTATAGACACCAGCAAGGCAGACATATGAGAATTTGGGGGTTGGCTCTATTCCTCAAAAAAATGCAACTTCACATCAACTTTCCCCCATTTTCTGCTATGGTGTCATCCCTCTACCTTTTTCTGAGGACTTACACATTTGCACATAGTATATAGTAACACATATGCATTTGTATATACGTGATCTCTCCTACTGCAAAAAGTCCAGAAAGTGTCAGCAGATATGGTAGTGTGGAGCAGAAGGGGAAAGACTGTTAGGCCCTGTCATTTCACTGACCAACATGGACTCAGCACATGATGAAATAAAAGGCTGGGTGCTAATCTGTGGTAGTTGTACCCAGTCTCTAAGGCCTGCTTCCACTGGCAAAAAAGCTGCCATGAACTTCACCAACAAGCCCACAAGCAAGGGTGTCAGGCAGGGGCTGACTGTAGTCCCCCTACACGGTTCCACACATCATGGAGGTGTCATATGAGGTGTTGCAAATAGCACAGATCTCCAGGGCTTAATTTGTGCTTCTAATCAGTGAGATCAACTAATCCATGGGACTGTAGCTCCTGTTACCCAGGGTAACAACTTTAAAAGTCCAAGGAGATGGGTGTTCCTCAATTTCCCATCAGCAAAGTGCTTTCTGTTGAAGGCTGTCATAGGTGTCACCCTGTAGGAGCTGGGCTTGTGCAAGGCTAGAGAGGGGGGCAATTTTGCAACTGTTACCCCAGGATATTTAAGGCAGGTGATTTAGGCAATTCCACACAAACTTTCTCCCTGTGAAAAGGCTGTGTAGCTGGGGCAGCTGAATAATCCGGCCCTGGAGTATTCACAATTAATTCATATTTCCTGTTGCCTCCCAGCCTTTTCCTGTGTTTAATCTGTTAATTAGAAGCAGGTAATCAAGGTTATGTTGAAAACATCTCAGCAACTGTTGCCCTCACACTTCCTGCTTTGTCCACCCACTCACCAGCAGAACTATATCAGCAGAGATCCTGAGCTTACCTTTCTAGGAACAGCTCTCATGTGGGTAATGCCATAGCAGTGTGGAGGTGCTGCTTTTGAGTACAGGCACCAATACAAGATGCCCACCCACGACCAGGGTAGGTTGGGAATTTGCAGTATTATCAACGGCTTCACAGTAACTCCCCTAGACCAGCTCTTCATCCATGGTAGATTGAACATAGCTCCGCTGAAGAGGGACTAGATCCCTTGTGTCATCACTGAGACATGGCTTCATTTTTCCTCTTAACATTTGTCCTGAAGGATAAAAACTGTTTCTCTTCTGTGTTTTGCTTCACAGCAATGCCTTCTCCCCAGCGTTTCAGTGGTGAGAGCATTATCATTTGGAGTGACCTTGACATCACCATCTCTGTGCCCTGGTACATCGGGCTGATGTTCAGAACCCGGAAAGTCAATGGCATGTTAATGCAAGCCAATGCTGGGGCTGCATCCAAGATCAACATTCAGGTAAAGTCTGGCTGCCTTTGGTTAGGAAAGAATTCATACACCCCCAGCAGTGGATATGGTCAGATGAACTACACAGCTTCATCCACCTAACTAAATGCATGTCAATAAAAACATATCATTACTTTAGCCTTTTGAAATGATCAGAAAGTGAATGATCAAAATATCATTATAAAAATCATATTCATTTAAGATTTTTCTAATCAGAGGTAGAAGTGGGCATTAATATTGATGTAAAAAATTGATCTATTCCTTTGGGGTTTTTTTTGCCCATAAGGGAAGTTGGAGTCTGAATGTCCAAAGTTATACAAGGAGTTCTTGCAAGCATTCCCATTTTACTCTTTGGACTTTTTGTCCTTTTGGGTTTTCTTAGGAAATATTATCTTGCCTTCCACCTCCTTCTGCATCAAGTACAAATATGTAGCATAAAAAGACATATTTTGTTTTTTTTTTTTTTTCAACAGATACTGAACAACTACGTGCAGTTTGAAGTGTACAGTGGCCTGAGCCAGGTTGCTAGTTTGAAGATGAGCCAGTCACGGGTCAGTGATGGGGAATGGCATCATCTATTAGTAGAGCTGAAGAGTGCAAAAGATGGTAAAGATCTCAAGTACCTTGCTGTCATGTCCTTGGACTATGGGATGTACCAGGTAAGGCAGCATCATAACTTTACCACTGAGCACTGCACAAATGCTTTTAGGAGAAACTAGGATAAAGGACTGTGGACACATACTTATGCTGTGAGACATGTGATTTATGCCTAATCAATGGTATTAATTTATTAAGCTTTATGATAATATATCTTACAAACAAGTCTGCAAAAAGACACATTCCAATGTCTGGCTCCCCACTGCTTTGCTATTTTTTATATAATCCACTGTCAGCTACTGCTTGACTCCATCACTACAGAAAGCAGGCTGTCTGTGTCACAAGGATGATAGTGCTTCTTATCAGCTGTCCTTTTCCTCACAGAGCACTGTGCAGATTGGAAATCAATTGCCTGGACTGAAAATGAAAAGCATCATTGTTGGAGGTGTCTCTGGAGACCAAGTCTCTGTTCAGCAGGGATTTTATGGATGTATGCAGGTATGAAATTAAAAGTGTAGCATTAAATTTTGAACTCATAAGAAAATGCCCAGGTAAAAATGTGGGAGGTTTCTTTTTCATCCACCCTCAAACATTTCTGTTTCCTCCATAAAAATTATCTCAGAATCAAAGTATTAAAGTCTGCCCACTTTGCCAGGTACAAATCTCATCACGTGGGGGAAAAACATTCGAAAAAAAAAATCTGGGTTTGGCTCATCAGGTGATTTCTTTAAAATGTAGCCTCATTGATTGATTGATGAAAATAGTGAAACACATAATACTGTACTCTGAAAGAAGACTCTAATTTTAAAATAATTGTCTTTTGTCACCAGGGAGTAAGAATGGGAGAGACATCAACAAACATAGCAACACTCAACATGAAACAGGCTATCAAGATCAACGTAAGGGAGGGCTGTGAAGTGGATAACCCTTGTGATTCCAACCCATGTCCCCAGCACAGCTACTGCAGTGACGACTGGGACAGCTACTCCTGTGTCTGTGACCCAGGTAACCTGCTGACCACTGATACAGGAGCTGGATCACACCTCCATGAGCTCATCAGAAGCAGCACAGCAGCAGCAGCATGCTGGCAAAGTGTTCATCTTCTGATTCTTCCTCTTCCAATCAGTATTACCCTTCTCACTCTCACTGTAGCACCCTGGAAGCTGCAGTCCTGGGCTAAGAATCCCAGCAGTGTATCCACCAAACAGAAAGACAGTCTCTGGTCCAAAAGACTCCTGTGCACCTCCCCTTTTATTTTAATTTTTTTTTTTCTTTCTCAGTCTTTTCTGCTGTTGAATTTCAGTCTCTCACTCTGCATCCTAATCAAGATACTTTGAATGTTTTCTCTGTTTTGGAGCATGTAGCCAGCACATGCTGTCAGCACCCAGCACAGTCACCTCCCATATATGCAGCAAGGGAATACAAAACTATTTGTAGCATATGCCACGAATATAAAACTGGGAACCAAAGGCACAAGGGTGCCTCAAGCATGGTAACAGACTGTCAAAAAGAATGGCTTACTATCATTTTGTCTGAGAGGGAAAAGAGTGCTTCATTTCTGACAGTATCTCAGGGGGAATCTTCTGATTATCGAAGACGTGTTATTAGTGTATAAGCTTAAGACAGACAGTCTTTTGGAGACATGCAAATCATAAATTACAATGGTTGCTGTAATTTTCTTACCTTGTCTCCCCAGGGTACTTTGGGAGAGACTGTGTTGATGTATGTAACTTGAACCCATGTGAGCATGTCTCCACATGCGTGCACAAACCCAGCTCATCCCACGGCTACACCTGTGAATGTGGACAAAGCTACTATGGACAGTACTGCGAGAGCAAGTAAGAGAATTATTTTGTTCCTGGTTTCTTGATCCTGCCAGGAAGCTCTTTACCTAAGGCAGCAGTCCTCCCACTTCCTGTTCTGCTCTGATAAACTTTCCTGTTACAATTTGAGTGGTATTTTAGGCTCCCTTGCCTTTTGGCATTCCTGAACTCTTCCCAGAAAGTAGACATGTTATTCAGAAGCCACTTTGCTTTATCAGCTGCTCAGGGTCTCAACCAGTTCTGCTGTGTTGCACAGCACTGCATCTCACCTGTACTTGGTGGAGGGCTTGGCCTGAGCTTGCTCTGCATCTCTCCTCCAGCTTCCCCAGCACACTGAGCGATGCACCAGTTTGGTGGCCTGTAGCAAGATAAAGTCTCTTTGCAGTGTAGGTCCAGTCCCTGGGCTGGCAAAGAGCCATCTCTCGGGACAGTCTGGGGCCTGTGGCTGTTGCTTTGTGGGAGAAACGTGCTGATTCCCTCGTCAGCAGCTTCCTGGTCTCAGATAAGCACTCAGCAACCAGCCTTATCCCAGAGGCAGCGCTTTGATTTACTGTAATATGGGCCATTCATGATGTGCAAATGAAGTGCATTTGTCTGCCCATTTAGGAATGGCTCATGTGATGTTTCCTTCCTTTGAAAACTGCAAGCTTCTTCCTCTGCCTTTTGTTGTGTGGGCTTGCAAATGTTGGCCGTGCCGTTGCCAGATTTGTCTTTCATTCCTCTGGATTAGTGACACAGAGACATTGTCCCTTGTCATTATCTGTTGACATCATGTCAAGTGCAACATTGTGGTTTTCATATTCTGAAGCATAGAAGTACAAACCTAGCAATTACCATAAATAAAATTGATAGTGGTCATTGAAACAGACAAAAATATCTTTTCTTTCCTAAAAATGAGCAGCAGGGAGGGGATACCTTGTGCATTACCAGGATCCCTGTCTCAGAGCCCTTGTCCTTCAGGCTGTTGCTTGACAAAGACTCCCAGCTATCAGAGAATCAGAGCTCTCCTTGCCAGAACTAGTGTTGGGGCATCTGTGGGATAACCTGCTCAGAGGCTCACCCAGATGAAACAGTCCCAGTGAGAATGGGGGTTTTCCTTCAGCAGGGGGGGCCTTTGGCTTGCTGCTTAGCTTCCAGTGCTGCTGCACTCAGTCTGAATCGTAGTCTTTGATCCATAGTCCAGATCAAATCTGCCACCCTCCCCTCTTCCATGTCCCCATCCATGTGTCCTCTGTCTCTCCTGAGGCAGACCAGGGCTTTTCAGACCTTGTAGTGAACAGTCCAAGAAAGCCAGGTTGGCTGAAAGTAGTGGCTTTTCTTTATAGGATGAGCTTGCAGACAGCTTCGCACCTGAGCTGGTGTCCCTGTGGGCTGGGGCAGGATGGGGATGGGGAGTGGGATATAAAGTGCTGGGGAGCTGTACCCCAAGGCAGTTTGTGGTGGTAGGTAAACCTGGGCACAGGCTCAGAGCCACCTGCACTTGAAAATACTTAGAGAAACATTCCCTGTAGGTTTTCATAGCATTGATATTCTAAATTTTCCCGTATTATACTGCTTTTATATTTATAAATGTATTGATTGTTGTTTGAGATACATTACTGTCTGTAAGATGATGCAGTTGAGTGCAGATTTGGCCCAAAGCTTTTTTTCCACACTTCTTAAGAGGGAACTTAAAATAACTTTCTTTCAATTTGTTTTTCTTTAATAGGATCGACCTACCTTGTCCCAGAGGTTGGTGGGGAAATCCTATCTGTGGCCCATGTAACTGTGAGACTAGTAAAGGGTTTGATTCTGATTGCAATAAGACCAATGGAGAATGCCATTGCAAGGTAAGCAAAAGAAAACAGTCTTAAGTCAAAATTTCTTTAGTTTAAAAAGAAACTGTACAACTAATAATTACAAATGAGTATCTGATACAAAGTACACACAGTTGTGCTTTGTGTCACATATGCGTGTATGTGCACAGTGGAGTTTATCATTACCCAAAACATTTTGCTGGCACCACCCTTCTCTAAATCATACTGTACAGCTCTTATCTTATTTGTGTTTGGAAAACCGAACCGCGAGGATGAAAGCCTGGCTCTGATCTCTGAAGTGCAGCCTGCTTTATCAGGGGAGATCAGACCGGGGTGCAGAGGAGTGTCAGTGGGGTTTTGTGCATCACAAGTGAGTAATGGCCATGGAACAGCTCAGGCCAGCTGGCTGAAGCTCTCCCCTGTGCTATGGCCAGCAAAAGGCCTAGCAGCTGGAGAGAGCTGCAGGGCTAAATGATTTCCTCACTGCCATCTCTGAGTTTTCTGTGGTCTGGCAGGGACAGATGGGGGACATGGGAGGGGAGGCACCTCATCATGAAGGTTTTACAAAGGACTTCTCACAATAGATTTTAAACTGGCTTGAATGACATCAGAGGAGCTGGGCTTGTGCAGACTGGCGGCTGTGAATCTGGCCCCCTGCTCCTTTCCAAAATGCCAGCAGGACACGCAGCAACTGTTGCATTAAATGGAGTCAGTGGGGTGCCAGCTCCAGCTCTGGTGCAGCCCTAAGGCCTCACATCAAACGCACGCACAGAGTGATTTGAATATGGGATCACTGCGTGCTCTCCACCCTCTATGTGAAACACAAATGCCCTGTGCAGGAAGTTTCTTCAGTGGCTCATTTGTGCCATACAAGAGCAGAATTGCAAGCTGAGAAAACTGTAAATCCTCCGAGAATATGTTTGGTGGGCACTGCAACAAGTGCCTGGAGGAGTAATGTGGACCCTGTGGCTCCATTGCAAATGGCAATGCAAACCCTAGCACTCTGATAATGGTAATGTAACTTTTATCTGTGCTCTGCAAAATGAGCCCTTTTATGATGTACACGCTGCTAGAGCAGGTTTAGGAGCGGTTCGGGAGTCAAATACCTCGTGTCTATCATTTTGGTTTTTCTAGGCCAATTACTACCGGCCCCACAGCAGCGACACCTGCTACCCCTGCGACTGCTTCCCCTCTGGCTCCCACACGCGCGCCTGCGACATGGAGACGGGCCAGTGTCCTTGCAAGCCCGGCGTCATAGGGCGGCAGTGCAACCGCTGCGACAACCCCTTCGCGGAGGTCACCGTCAGGGGCTGCCAAGGTAGCTGGGCCCGGCGCGGGCGGGGACGCTGCGGGCACGGCCCTGCGGCCTGGGAGCCCGGCAGCGGGCACCGCGGGCCGCGGCAGCGNCCCTCCTCCTAGACACGCGCCACTATGGCTCGGGGGGCTGAGGAAACGGGAAAAACGCTCTTACCTCTTTGATTTTTCTCACGTGGAAATATAGCCAGCTGAGGTGGAGTAGGGGGAGCAAAAGACTAGCCAGCTTTTCTTTAAACCTGTTTCTTTAAATCTTTTCTTTCGTCTGCCAGTGCAGTGTTGTATTGCTGAGCTGCGGCTGAAGGGGCTGGTGAGAGCCCTCACACCTTTTGCCCACAGAGGCTGTGCCGTGCGCCTCGTGCACTCTGCCTTCCCTCCCATCCTGCCCATCCTGCCTGTCCTCCCACCCACCACTCACCCACTGTCCTCCTGTGATCAGCACAAAGCTGCTCAACAGCCATCTCCCCATAGTGTGTGGGTGAAAGGAAGGAGAAATGTTTTCCCACAATAAAGGAGCAAGCAGAGATAGGCAGAGCCAAAATCCAGAGCCCCATAATCATCCTGAGCTCTCCTCTGCCTCTACCTGTCTGTCCACTCTGTTGGATAAGGAGCAACTGTTGGGTTACAGCTTGGAAGGCACTGCAGAGGACAGGTATCCTGACAGGGCTTTGGAATTACAGGAAGGTCCTTCAGGCAGGTTGAAATGTCTCACTGTTGTGATTTTTATCTTGTCAGAAAAATTGCATCATTTCTTTTTCTGCTTTCAGTAATTTATAATGGCTGTCCCAAAGCTTTCGAGGCTGGTATTTGGTGGCCACAGACCAAGTTTGGCCAGCCAGCTGCTGTGCCTTGTCCTAAGGGCTCAGTGGGTAAGTTCCCTGGGTAAATAATTACCTTCTTTATCTGCATGCCTCTCCAAAAAAAAAAATGTACATAGGGAATAGCATTAATTAATTTGGTCTAGAGACTGCAGCATAGCTTATCATATCATGAGCAGAAAAGTATAGCTAGCTGAAATCAAAGAGCTGTTAAAATACATTTTGAATACTAGTAGTAAATAAATGCAACAATACAGCAGATAAACATATACTGAAATTCTCTATTTTCAAAAAAGCAGAGCCCAATTCTCTATTTTCTATTTATTAAGCAATTCTTACAGATGTAATTTTCAGTTCCTAGTGACTTATAAGTGTTCTTTAGCCATACAGTTCCTCTGGGCAAAGATAAAATTAGGAAAATCATATTCCTGATGGCTGCTTTACTAGGGTCCTACTACAGCCTACTAAAGCTAAGAGTTGCAACAAAACTTGCATTTTTCCCCACAATATCTTTTCCATAAGTGAAACAGTTGAAAAACACCTTTTATGAAGCAGATGAGCTGTGTTGTTTTTGTACAACAGGCAAATGACAATCTGCTTTTTCATATATGTCTCTGAAAGCAGGTATCAGATTTTTGAAAATAGAGTTCTCAATCTTTTCCAAAGTCTGTTCTGTGGGAAATGAAAACTCTGTCTTGGTTCTGGACCTGGTAACTCTCTGCTGTGAGTGCTCCTTAGGCTCAGGGAGTTATAAATAGTTATGTGACTGCCCCAAATATTTCTAGGGGGAGGCCACTGCTTATAGGTGTGCAGAAGATTTGTGGTCAGCCTAGCTCCTGTTCTAAAGACTTTAGGAGATAGATTTATTTTTTTTTTTTTTAGGTGAAGAATATTTTCATTATTAAGCAGTATAAAGTTGAATTAAAATGAGTTTCCTGCACTGTTCTTGAAGTGGTTTACCCTAGTATTTCTTTTAGGCAATGTTCCTTATAGTAATTGCACGTTCTAAGTAAATTTTACAAATCATTCAAAGTAAGCCTTACAATAATGAATATTCAGACTAAGAACCTGAGGCTTAATTGTATTCACCTAATCATGGAAGAGAAATAATATAATTAGATACAGTAAAATGAATTATAATTCTTATTTAGATATTGGTAATTAAATGGCTCAGGCACATGCAGTATGTTATGTGCAAATTAACTAGCACAAATGTAAATTTTGAATTAGATTACTTGCAATTCATGGTGAAGGATCCTCAGCCAAGAATTGCATTTTAAAATTATTTGACAAATAGTACAAAATATAATAGGCTAAATTAGACAGTAAGCTGCTCATGGTCCATTTACAAGTGGCAAAAAGGCAATTATGCATGTTGGTGGAAGTGTTTAGCACATGCAGTATGCAGATGTGTGGGCAAGTGTTGATGTGAATACAGCATTTGTCCAGGTCTTTCTATATAGGCTGTTGCACAGAAGTCTCAGCAGGGGTTGGTTTTCAGGAATACTTAGGAAGTGCAGAGTCTTTTATGGTATAAAGAAATGAATGAATTCATTTGAGAACAATCAGGCAGTGAGGCTGAGAGCAGTTGGGCAGAGCTTGGAGTTTACCTGACATTTCTCCAAAGCCTGGCAAAAGCAATTCCTGAAGATTAGTAGTCCTTAACTTTTCTCTCGCAGGAATCCCCTGTTTGGAAATTGAAATACATGTGTAGCTTTGAGCAACTTAAAAATGTAGGAAATCTGAAAGTCTGGGATGGTTGAATCTATGAATATTTACCCTGTTTGATTGTTTGCCATTGATACTTGTTTCCTTCAGGAAATGCCGTTCGCCATTGTAACATTGAGAAGGGCTGGCTGCCTCCTGAGCTTTTCAACTGCACCACCAACACTTTTGTGGATCTAAAAATCATGGTAAGCTGGGTTTTCTCAGTTTTCCCTTTGTTTTGTAAATAATGACCCGTTTGGACTCCAGTTTGATATCTCTGCACTCAGTCTTTTGACTGTGTCCTTGAACAGCCCCATTTTCCATCAGGACCCTGGTGCTTTTCTGGCTCTCAGTTACATCTGCCGTTGAGTTTTGTTGCCAACTCTTTCTCAAGACAAACAAAATTTTGGCCAAACAATTCCATTTTGCCGAAAATCCCTAAATTGTGATTGCCTTTGTAACTAGAATGAATATATATATATGTATAAAATTGGATTTTTTCTTCCCTTTTATCTGATTCAGAATGAGAAGTTACACCACAATGAGACCAAGCTGGATGGAGACAAAACCATACGGATCGTGAGAGCGCTGCAGAATGCCACCAAATACACACACAGCTTGTATGGCAACGACGTGAGGACAGCCTACCAGATAATGATCCGGGTCCTCCAGTACGAGAGCCAGCAGCAAGGGTTTGACTTGGCAGCCACTAGGGATGTGGAATTCAATGAGGTAAGAGAAATACTGTATGCTGTGCTCTGAGCCCTTACAGTTTCCCTTGAAAATTAGTTGGCAGTGGGTAATTAAATTTGTCTTTGACCAAGGTGAAGCTAGTATTGTGTAATTGCCTAATCTGTTCCACAAGTAAGCCTTTCTTCTCAGATTAGAATGGAAAGTTGGTTATGCATGTGTCTATGCATGCATGTGTATGTGTAATACAAATATAATAGAATGTGCTTTTCTAAAAAATATTATCATAGTAACAGCCAAAAGCAATATCCCCCATATGAAAAAAAAATTCATTAAGTTAATGTGTTTTTTCTGGCTAAAATTGTTTTGTGTACTTATATACTTGTATATTTATTTTTGTTGTAAAACATGCCTAATGTGATCATGCTCATTTAGATGTGCAGCAAATTAAGTCTGAGCCAGTTACTGACTCCGAAGGTTTCCTCTCATCCAGTCTGAGAACACTTGAGTCATGAGCTGGTGCATTGAAGGACATTCCATATCATATTGATATTTTAAGGCACATACCTAAAATGTGTGTCAGAGAGCTTCTGCCACTCAGAGATGTAGTCAGTCATGAAAGACCCAGTTATTACCAAAGACCTGACCAGGGCTAGAGAACAAGTTGTAGCAGCCTCCCTGTCTGGTAAAATATGTAGTTGTGGTGGAAAAATGTGAAATCTGATGGCAGTTGGGAGTTTTCTGTGGTCTGATAATGAGAAGGCTGGATGACCCATGTCAGGCTCGTAGAGCTTTCCTCAGTCCCGTGTGTACAGGGGAGTCCTGTTCTCCACTCTTGCCCATCCTGTTTCCAAGATCCTGATCATGGCACAACAGAGCCCAAGCTAAAACATCTGTTTGGATCTGTGCTAGCAGAGCCCAGAGCTTGGGCACCAGCACGTGGAATGACCCTCCATGGGTCACGACTGGCATCTGTGCTGGCTGGAGATCTGCTGGGCTCCCTGAGAAGGTGTGCTGCACCCAAGGCACTGCTCCCAGTACTCCAGGAGGACCAGACAGCTCAGGCAGACCTGGGGTGAAATTGGAGAGCCTGTGCAAAGCCAAGCTGCACCAGGAGAGGATGTCACTGGAGAGTTAGGAGCAGGAAGAAATGCAGCTGAGAAAATTCCTTAGTATCTTGGGCTGTATAATCAGCAGAGAGTGGAGAACTTCTAAAACATTTTATGTTTTAGATGCACCAAATTTTAAGAGATTGAATTTTTTATTTCCTGTGGGCTGTGAAGCCCACATTCAGATCTTGAAAAGGAATTTCATTTCTAGTATTTTTTGTTAAGTAGAAATACAAACAATAAGCAAAAAAAATTGGTTTGGAAACATATGCTTTAATTTATTGTTCTCTGCACTTGGCACCGAAATTCATACAGATGATGTTTTCAAGAACTCCCTAAATATTTTAGGATAGGTCAGGAATTTGAAAACTAATGAGTACAGCTCATGAATAAAAGGAGGTAACATCTTGGGCTGAGGAAGCACAAGGGGAGAAGGAATTTTTTTTTTTTTTTTNAGAAGCCTGAAAAATAGATAATAAAAGACCATAAATAATGTTCACAAACATGGAGGAGGCCTGGTACCAAGTACAGTATATTTCTCCTGCATTCCTGGGATCCATGTTGAGCTTCTCACCCTAGGTAAAGGTGGTCATATTGGGAGTCTTTTTTAGCTCAGATACGTGCTTGCAGCCTCAAACAGTACAGACAGGATACAGATAGGTCCTTCTAAATGAAGCCTAAATATTTGTCTTGGCTGTTTTAGAGCTCGTAGTGATTAATTCCTACTGCCATTTACACCAATTTTACCTTAGTTAGGAATTAGGTTTTGTTACAACAACATAATTCATATGTACACCAAGATTAAAAACTTTTTAGCATCTTTCTCTTTTAAGCCATTTAGCACACTCTTTTGGGGTCAGTCTCCTTCCATTCAGCCTGAGGGTCCCTTTGCATATTTTTCTAAGAAAGGGCAGAAGAGTCAGGTCCTCAGAAAGAAATGCTTTTTTAATACCATTTGTAAGCAATGTAAAAAATGGGGAGACAATGACATGATTTAAGTTTTATTTATGTATTTTCAAGTTTCTCTATGCAAGTTAATATTCACTCTTAGCATTCTTCACTGTATAAGTTGTCTTCATTATCTAGGAAACAAAATAAAAGAAAAAATTAAAGTAAAAGAGGAAGTGATATTTCTATCCATGGCTTTCTTTTGTTTTTCAACAAAAAAACCATAATTTTGGTTTGTCTGGGGAAGTTCTTCAGTGTAACTGCTAAGAGCTGTGCTTTTCATGTGTCTGATCTCTCAGAAACAAAGAAAACATGCATAGGTTTTCCTCCCGCATCTTCTTGCTCAATTTCTTGTCATTAGGGGGAATAAAGTAGGCAGTTCTCTTGCAGCCTCCAATTTTGGCTTACTTTACTTGTAAAAGGTTTGGAGGGATTTGCTTTACATGACCAAAAAACCTCTGGGTGAGTAACTGGTGTGCACATTTTTATATGGCTGCAGTAGAACATGCCTCCATTAAATATTTCATTACACACTCACCTGAGGCAGTCAGGCCAATAATTTTCAATACTTCTCACTTGAAACCCAGCTCTGTGTTTGCTTCATAATTTAGGCTTGTACTTTTTTTCTCAGAATATTATCAGAGTGGGTAGTGCTTTACTGGACCCCAGCAACAAGGAGCACTGGGAGCAGATTCAGCGAACGGAGGGTGGCACCGCTCACCTGCTCAGGCACTATGAGGAATATTTCAACAATGTGGCCCAGAACATGAAAAAAACCTACATGAGACCTTTTGTCATTGTTGCCACTAACATGAGTGAGTATCTGTGTTGAAAACTGCCCTTTTTTTAGTCTTAAAAATGTGCTGGACAGAGGTGTTAGTTATTTGTTTTAATAGTACCCACTGAGAAAAATCATTGCATTAGGTTCAAATCCATCAAGCCTTGATCCATATCTTTCAGTTGCCATGGGGGGCTCCTGGGAGATGTCTGATCTGTTTTGTCTCTGGACCATACCACTGCTCCATGTGGCTTTTTGTTGCAGCCATAGCAATGTAGAGATAGTAGGAAGGACTAAGTTTGTAAATAAAGGTAATGGCTTTTGAGACCAGCTAATATAGTTGAATGTAGTAAACCTCATTTTTGGAGGAATCACACCAACACCACCTGAAGAATTACTGCAGTACAAAAAAAAGTAACCCTACTATTGATTTTATTGCATATTACTAATCTTTTTTATTTTTATTATTATTATTAATCCGATTATTGCATGTTATTAATGTTACTTGCATAGGTAAGAACTTCCCAGGGAGGTGGTGGAATTCCCAGCCCTGGAGATGTTCAAGAAACAACTGGATGTGGCATTTAATATTTAATGCTGTGGTCTAGTTAACAGGGTAATGATCCATCAAAGGTTGGACTCAATGATCTTATAGGTCTTTTCCAACCTAGATGATTCTGTGATTATATCTCTGATTTTCACATGCTTTCCTAACTTGGAACCTATCCAGAAAATCATCATCTGTAGAAATTCTTGTGCTGAAAGGTATTTTCACAGAATCACCAATCCTTCAAATGCCATCCCAGTCTTGCAAAACCCATAATCAGAATAAAATCCAGAGGTGCTCTAAACTATATCAGCCTGAACTTGTGTTTAGCATTTCAAGCTGTTGCTTTTATTTCAGATATGAAGGCAGCTTATGTTCCAAAAGTTGCTCTTATTTTCCCAACTACACCTGCTGTCATAATAAGAATTTGAATTGGCTACAAACCTTGTCCCAAGAATGCTTTATGTCCTCAATCACAGGGGCAGAAAATCAAAGGCATGAGGCAGTCAAGTTACAAAGGCTGTAGCATCCTGTATCAACAGGGTATAGATTATTGTTGACCTAAGACAAACTAAAACACTTTGATTTTTTTTTAACAAACCAAAACTGAAATACTTTCTTATGATTCAGGGCTATGAGAATCAAAATATTTTTATCTTCATAGTCAGAAGAAAAATGTGCTCAGGATTGTAACCCAACTGAACTGAGATGAAAACAAACCCCAGAATTTCTTGCAGGTTATAAATCGTGATTGTTTTTCAACCAGTTCTTCCTGTGTAAAGAGGTGTGAGCTTGAGATGGATGAGGCAGCTCTGGCCTGAAAGCAGTCTGTTTTCTTTTGAACAGTTTTTCCAGGTGAACATGGTGTTAATAGAGTTTCATAATGGCTCATCTGGGAGTTAGAAACTAGGAAAGGAATGGGAATTTGCAGGTCTTAACGTGGGTATTTCTTAATACCGAAATTTGCAGAGGCTCACACCTTTTGGTGTAGGGTTACCCCCAGGACATGTAAATTGGCACTTGTCTTAAATGAGAAAGTTAAAGCCTACTCAGCTGCTTTTAAGTATTTGGGCAGTTAAACAGGCAGAGATGGTGAGGTAAGCTAGGAGGAACTGCCAGTGGAGGACTAAGGAGTAGTCCCCGATAAAATGCATGTTATTTTCTTTGGTCAGCTGACTTCACAATCCAACAGATGTAGAACTAAGTTTTTGAAGCAGTAGATTTAGTCTTCCCATTAAAAGCAAGTTTAAAATTGGAACATGCAGCACACTCTGGAGCAAGCCAGCAGCACATGGAGAAACTCTGTGAAGCAGGAGCATTCACTGAGCAGCAGGCAGGGAAAAGCCTCTGTGAAACCCCAGTCAGCTGCTGCTGGAGAAGTACCAGTGAAGTGATCGACCTTGAGATGGGTATTAGCGAAAGTATCTTCACTGAAACAATTCCCAGGCATTGAACCAGGTGGCCCAGGGAAGTCACCATCCCTGGAGGTATTTAAGACATGTAGATGTGGCCCTTGGGGCCATGGTTTAGTGCTGGACTTGGCAGTGCTAACAGTTCCACTTGATCTTGGAGATCTTTTGCAACCTAAACGATTTTATGATTCTTTATTTCCAGTGTTTCCAGTATGTTTTCATAGTATGAGAGACTGTCTTGTGCATTCCTTTCCACTGGACATGAATGTATAATTTGATAACTGTAACATAATGCTGACACATAAACTTTTTGTTATCATATAAGGTGTTAACGGAAAAAAAGTAAGTTTTACTTTCTATTTTGGGGTTTAAATGTTTTATCTGCATTGTGCAGTCATTTTAACCTTTCAATAATGTTTCACTGTGGTGATGGGAAACTTTTATCCCCCCCAGTTATTGCTGTTGACATCTTTGACAAGTCCAATTTCACGGGAGCTAGAATACCACGATTTCATGAGATTAAAGAAGATTACCCAAAAGATCTGGAGTCATCTGTTGTCTTCCCTGATACTTTATTCAGACCTTCAGAAAGGAAAGGTAAAACCCTTCTGCTGCTGTTTGGTGAGCAATTATGGCCAGCTCCCAGGGAGCGTGATGGATCCTCGGGGAGCAGAGTGGTACTGGGGTGAGAGCAGGGCGGCTGTCTGCACAAGTGAACGTTATTTTGGGATGGAGCAGCTGTGCATACTTGTGAGGCATTTTGCCTGCCGGCAGCGATGGAGGCATGGGGGGCTGTGGGACTGGCTGTACCTGTCTGTCAGGTACCTGTCTCGCCTGCAGCCCCTCGAAGCCCTGTCAAAGCGGGAGAAATGCTCTGCCTCTGTTCCCACCAGGATAGGATGGGATGGCTGCCCAGCACCTGCAGTCCCACAGCCACCTTCCTCCAGCCCCTGCAGAGGTGGAGGGAGGTAGCGTGAGAGACGGAGAATCCAAATCTGGGAGCCCAGAGAGGCGTTATCAGAACTAGGCAGCAATGAAAACTCTTGAGCTGGGTGATAAGGGAGCATACATCGGGGAGTACCTGCTTCCCAGTGCCTCTCAAGTATCCCAAGACTGCTGCAAAGCACCACAAGGCTTTTGGGGCAGAGGGAGAGGGAGTAACTCAAAGTTCAATAGATGTACTGTTGTTGAATGTCTACTGAATGGGGAAATAACTCTTCTGAAAATAATACATAATAAGCTAATACAGCTTTATGACTTTTTGCTTAGAAACTGAGTATCTGCTTCTATGGTTTGTATGCTTTCTGTAAGGAAAAAAGGGAATGGGAATTTTAAGAGACTCTTCCAAAACAGAAAGCTCATTAAATGACAGAATTAGCAGGGAGAAATCTTATGTGAGTAGTTGGTGTGTTCATCAATACTAGTTTTGCCATATATAAAGGTACATGCAATTTAACAGCATGCATAATGTTTTAATGTTCTCCTTAAGTTATGCATGGGGTACTTATGTACTTATGGACCTTTTAGCTTAGAAATTGCTTATTTTATAGCTAGACTAAATGGCTTTTCACTGTTCAATGCTTATTTGATTATCAGATATATGACTAAGAATTTGTGCTGAAATTTCATTTAAAATATCAAATATAACATTAGGAGCATGCTGAGTGCTCTAAGCCTGGAGTTGTAAGAGCTCTAATGTTATTGTATCTTGGCAAAGCAAAATTACCAGTTTAAATGGTAGCTCTGAAGCTGTGTGCAAGGAATTTAATATTTGTGTTAATTCCATAGCAGTGCCTACAATGAAACCTTCAAATCAGAAAATACCCTCTAAGCTGAACAGCGATGTGTTCAGCCCTGAGAGTGCTCTTGCAAAGAGGAAGAAGCGACACCCAGAGATTGAGACACACCATACTGTTGCTGTGGTCATCATATACCGATCCCTGGGACACCTCCTGCCTGAAAACTATGATCCTGACAGAAGGAGCTTGAGGTAAACTTCAGACCTCTTTGTGAATTGTTCAGATCTCTTCTTCTGCTCTCTGAATACATGGGGGAGACAGAGCTGCTTTTGTACTGGCAAAATGTCAGCAGTGCTGCTCTCCTCACCGCAGTACTGTCTCATGTCCTCCTCTGGCACACTGTGGGAGAGTAACTGTGCCAGAAGTGCCAGCAGTTTTTGGAAACACATCTGTATGGAAGGCTGTTGGTATGGCTGCCTCACTTTCCAAGCAGAAGCAACTGGAGATCTTCTATTTGCAGAATGTAGCTTTGCATTTTGATGCGTAGATCACTGTGCAATTTTTCTCCTCGTGCAGATTGCCAAATCGCCCTATCATCAACACACCTGTAGTGAGCACAGCCATTCACAGTGATGGGGAGTTTCCTCCCAACCTGGTGGAAAAGCCTGTCATAGTGGAGTATGCCATGCTGGAAACAGAGGAGAGAACAAAGCCTGTCTGTGTCTTCTGGAATCACTCCATCACGTATGTCTCCTGCTTGCTTTAGGGCTGTGAGTGACACCATCTGAGTAGCAGAAAACTCCTGCCCAGGAAGATAATTCTGGAGGAAACCCTGTCTTGGTCTGTCTATTCAACTGACAACTGATTTTTGGTGGAATAGAGCCATGTAGTCATTTCCCACCAACCTGAGAAAAATGAAAATAATTATCATAACTCCTCAAACAAAGGATTAGCCATGCGGTTTCTAAGAAACACAGTGCTGTCATGTCTTTCTGCAGGGTTCATTTTCATCCAGAAATAATAAATCCCACAATTTCCTTGTATTTGTCCATGTTATTTGCCCACGGATGTATGTCTGGACAAACATAGTCCAACTCCAGTGTCTGAATTAATGGCTTGCCTGAGGTCTTTAAGTCAGGATTTTCAGGAGATGATTCAGCTCTTTGATGGGCAAACAGGCACCTACCCTTGGTGCCTCAGCCAGGGCCAGTGCAAAGAATTACAAAACCAAATCTTCATTTTGGTAGAAATGAGGACTGAGGTTTTGCAGATAAAATTAGAAGTAAAGATTATGAATTTCTGAATCACAAATTTTTGAATCAAAAGTCAATGCAAAGGCAGTTGCACTGGTAAGAAACTTAACTTTCTTTTCATCAGCTATTGTGGATTTGCTTTCATTTGTTTTAGTGAAAAATTTGAGGGAGTGGAAATACCTTTTTTGGGACATTAGACTTTTTCAGTTTATAGAAAGCAATTGTAATGTAGAAGCAGAATATAAGGAAAGAGTATTTGACTCTCTAGGAGGGAAGTGTTAGGAAAAAGATGAAATGTTCTGAAAAATCGTTCATTTAGGTCTTTTGTATTCAGTAAAGTTCAAGATAAAGACATCTTTTTCTTGAAAATGAGAAAAATTATATGAGCTGAAACTGTATATGCTGATGTTTCATTGGTTTTATGGCATTGTGGAAACAGCACAGTCCTGTTGGAGATATTTCAAGAGTGTGGGTAAAACAAAAGAAAATGTTTTCTGAGAGGTAACTACATTCATATTATGCTTTCACAATATTGTAACTATTGTTACAATATTTCACAATATTGTAACTATTACATATATTTTGCAATTTTCAGCTACAAACCCAGGTACACAGTGAGAGGATGACATAGTCTGCCCAGGGAAAAGGGAATAGCTGTTACTTTTTTCCTAAAAACCAAAAAATTCTAGTAAACCTATGGAAAAATCCACTAAAAGGCAATATCCTGTTGCCTTTTACAGCAGCAAACTAACCTAGGGAATGTGTGCCTCCTAGTTAAAGGCTTCAGGAGATGATATCATTTGAAGCATCGAAGATGCAACAGAAATCTCTTATCTTCACAGTAATAAACTCTTCCATTTGCCCACATGTGAAGTAGTGTTTTTGCTTGTATGCACTCTGTCAGTCTGCTGATTGTGAGGGAATGGCAAGTCCTTTTTCATAAATTTTTAAACATTGTTTGAGCTTGAATAACTCATTAGCTCTACAGTGACTCATCTGTTAGCTATTCGCTGGCAACTTCAGTGGCATTGTTATCTGTGTTACCTCTTCCTACAGCCACAATTGAAAAGCAGCTCTTAGGTGGCATGTAGTGAAAGAGCTTTTAGAAAGAGAGTACTTTTTGAGAGGAAGCGATATTAAAATTTAACGAATATTTTATTGCTGAATAAAAAAGAGGTCTTGTCATATCTAATTGAAAAATCTTTCAGTAACTGAAAGACTATTTTTATTACTCATTAACTTCAGAATAGAATAATTAATATTGATACAAAATAATTTCTGAAATCACTGGAGCTAACCGTAACTGCACAAGGAAGAATTTTAAGGCAGCAGTTCCTGCCCATTATTAATATAAGAGATCGCCTGGTATGAAATATCATTTATTAGAGAAGGCTTTAATCTTTTCTTGTGTACTTTTCAGAGGAACTGTATAATGATATCATATTATTGCTGAAACATATTTCACATGACTCAAAAACATGTCCCTCTGTGGTTCTGGTATTATTTACCTTGGTTACAAACATTTTGTTTGGTGAAATCTTTTTCCCGTATTGGTTGCGTGGTCACTGACCCAAAAGCAAATTTTTAAATTTCTTATTTTAATCTCAAAACAGACTGTTAGAACCCCACAAAATCTGGCCAGCTGTCTTATCAGAAACTACCTCAACTGAATGCCTTTTTAGTTTGATGATACTCTTTCAGGCAGGTGACAGCTATAGATCATTCTGTCCTGTACTTGCAGTCCTCTCTGTTTGTGCAGCCCAAGCTGCCACAGAGGGCAGTGGAAGGTGGGGGGAGATTGGAGGATGGTGCTCAGAAATGCCTTTTTTCCCCACAGGATTGGCGGGACAGGCGCCTGGTCCTCCAGAGGCTGTGAGCTGTTTTCCAGAAACCACAGCCATATTGCTTGCCAGTGCAACCATATAACCAGCTTCGCTGTCCTGATGGACATTTCTAAACGAGAGGTGGGTGATGTCAGGCTCATGATTCTTGGAGACTTTGGTTTTCAAGGGCTTTGGCTCAGAGCTCGAGCTTTGTGTGTGACTCAGGGCATTGTCAGCAGATCAGTCCCAGTGTTAGGAGTGTGTTGCCCATGCCTGGCAGCACCTGCCACTGGGTTTGCTGAAAGGACCTCCTCACCTGGTTGGTGCATCCTCTGGGTGCTGCCCATACACACTCAACGTGTTTAGCAGCTAAAGAGGTGGCATCACCCACTCCTGTTGGTCCCTAAGTAAATCTGTATGTTGGCTCAGTATAATGAAAACACTGGCATCCTGAGTAGTAGATTTGGCTGGAGGAAAAGGAAGGGAAAACCCCAAGAGTTCCTGTCAGTCTGTCTTTCTGCAGAACGGGGAGGTGCTTCCTCTGAAGATCGTCACTTACACCACCGTATCCATCTCGCTGGCGGCTCTGCTGATCACCTTCATTTTGCTGGTCCTGATCCGCACACTGCGTTCCAACTTGCACAGTATCCACAAAAACCTGGTGGCCGCCCTGTTCTTTTCTGAGCTTGTCTTTCTTATTGGAATCAACCAGACTGAAAACCCGGTAAGACTTACTCTGTGTTCATTGCTAGAGTTGCTCTCAAGCTTTAAATCACGGGCTTCATATTGCAGCTTTTACCTTCTCCCATCTGTTTCACTTTCTCCTCTTTTTGGCTTCTTTTTGGCTTCAACACTTACTTGAAAAACATCAGATTTTTAGTATATTCATGTGTGGTTGATAATATTAATAGCAATGGCAGGCAATAGGACTGTATCTTATTTTCAGAGAATATATGACAGCAGCCCTGTTGAAGGTTTATCCCAGGAACTGAACCTTAAATGCTGATTTCTTCCTTCCTTTCCATCAGTGTGTTTTCTGTCTTGCTTTGTCTGTTCAGTAGGAGGCTCTCCAGTTTCTCCTGCAGCAGATACCTCCCAAGCCCAAATGGCTCCTGGTGTAGACTCACAGGTTGTCAGTGATGTGGTGCTGGTCAGGTGATAATATGCACATTGTACACCCACTGGCCATTCTGGAGAAGCCACTTGCCACGCATGGGACAGCTTGCTACATCCAAGATTCAGCTGGAGACCTGTCAGTTTGCTTTGTGCCTTCCAGACACAGTGGTTGCTGGCTTCAGCCCATCATACCTGTTGACAAAGCGTAGTGCAAGGATCTCCAGCATTGTGCATGTCAAGAAATGCAAGTTATGAATAGACTGAGTAGGAGACAGATATAAACCACACATGAAATGTGTGTGTTCTGTACTTAAGGCCTCATTGCTCTCTTAACCACGTGGCATTATATGTAGTCTTGCTGCTGTTTCTTAGTAGATAATGGGATGACATGCAATAAAATGTATGTCCTTAATAGATAGGAAAAGTATTCAAAATGTTATTTTAGGGATTATCTGAACACTGTGAAGAAAATTTATCTTCTAGAAATCCATTACTGTACATATTTCAATCTAATTTTTGAGTAGGAAGTACAGTGTTGAGGTCAAAACAACAACAAAAAAGAAAAAGTCATGCTGATTTCACATTGTCCAAGCAGCAGAAACAGGACAATATGCCTACATTCAATGAATATCATCACCATCATGGTAGTGACACCGTGGTGCCTAAACATGCAGCCTCCTTTACTGTATAACTTAATCCTACACTGTCACTCTGGCTTCTAATATCCTTGAGCTATACCATGCACTTGAGCTATAACATGCATTTGAAAAAGTATTTAACCTTGACTAATTTCAGCTTCCAGTAACTGAGTGCTGACAAGAACTTTTCCTAGTAAATTTGAGAGACTTCTCTTATAAAAATTGTCTTGCCAGGAAACCTCTGTTTAATAGTATTTCTTTTGGAAAACTGTATAAAACTAAGTGGCTGAAATTATTCCATTTCTAAGATTCAGCTTAGTCGGTTGGGTTTTTTTCTGGGCTTCTTCTCCCACTTTACCTTTTAAAAAAACATGAATGCCAAACTGGATAAAGCTTTCCAGCTGGTTGCATCACTCCCAATCCCATATACCAATATTCCCCTTTACCAGGAACTCAGGTCCTTTAGCTGCTGCTGTGGTGAGATCTGCTGCAGTGACCTGCCCTCTGGGATATGGTCTCATGTCACATGTGAACTGGTGTTGTCTTTGTTTTATTATATAAATGTTTGCATACTAAAATAACTTTGCTGAAAGGAGCTCACCTTGCCAATTGATACACAGCACTCTGTGTAACCTGACCTTTCCCATGCCTTGCTGAGCACACCACTCATTTTTCACTGCATTTCACTACCGAGGGGTTTATACTCTTTCAGTTCTCCAACATATCTACTGAGGAGTTGGGGGCCAAGTCCACATCCCTACAGAATTTTACCAAAAATTATGCAGTAAATGATGGCTCCTCATTTCCAGATTCCTTTCATAGTATCATGAAGCACCAAGCAGAGGTTTATAAAAGTAGTAAAACAGCCCATTACATCAATACCACAAATCCTAATGGTGGTACTTGGTGAGATTGTTCTCTTTTACTCCTTCTCAGTTTCATGCTCAGTTTGGGGCTCATGGTGTGATCATGTCCTGTTGTGTTACCAGGACTCAATGAAACACCCCAAACCTTTAAACCATTTTACAAAGATCTTTAATTTACAGAATGTATTTCATACAGCAGAAAGCTGCTCCTTACAGCCTACCCAGTCAATTTGAGAAGGTAAGAGGGCTGTAAGCCATGTCTGCTTGAGACAATTATTCATCTGTCTGTATGGAATGAGAGTTGTCTAACGAGTCATGCACTGATGAACATAAAGAGGTAAAGAATGCTGAAGCACAAATAATGCTGTGCTGCTTGGCACCCAGCCTGGCTTTTATGGGTTTCTGTAAATTAACAGTCACATTTCTGGGTGAGGTTTTAATCTTTCCCTGGACTATTGATAGAAAGTGATTTATTTTCTTTCTTTTTTCTTACCTGAAAAAGGTAATCTTCAGGGCAGCACTCTACTCATAAGCATGTGAGAATAGAAACAAGAAAAGCACTACTTACATAGAGGGAAGAAAGATGGTTTATTTAGTGAGCCACATTTTCAATAACACATGATGTTATAATAATGCTGATGTGGTAAGTGAATCCAGAAGGTTGGCGGTCTTTGTATGATTCTTTTGCTCAGCAAAAAGGTTAAATGTACATTAAACAGGGAAATGTACATTTTTGAGCATTACACCATGAAAAACAACTAAAAAGTCATGCCAAAGTCTGAAAGCAGGGTCAGAGCTGCACAGGAACAAAAGGTTACAAAACACAATGTAAAACATTTTTGAACAAAAACTGAATGGTTGTAATTCAAGCTTATCAACAGAACCTTGGCAAAATCCTTTGGCTTCTGAAAGGAGAAGGTTAATTGCAAGATTACAATTCAGGTGACAGATGCTTATGGTCATTCTTGTTTTCACTCATCAAACTATTAAGATGGGAGAGAAAATTGGTTAGCAGATATTACAGAAGGGCAAGTTTCTGAAGGTCATAGGTTTCAAGGTGGCTATTGGATCACAAAGATGGCTTCAGCTACCAGTGTGCCCATTGTAGCTGTCACTTTTAGTCTCACTGTGGACCTGATTTCTGGTTTCAGCAGGTCCTTAAATTTTGCTGCTCTCAGCCTGACAGAGCTTAGTGATCCACTTTACTTTAAAAAAGCAAAATCTCTCACGGTATGAGCACGGTATTTCTCTCTGAAAATTTTAATTAAAGGCAGTATATTTGTTCTGCCAAAATCTTTTTATTACACTTGCCATTAGCTACGCAGGGGGAACGAGTGACTCACCAGGTTGTGATTCAGAAGAGCAATTCTAATTTCCCTGCCCTTTCCCTTCTGCAGTTTGTGTGTACTGTGATTGCCATCCTCCTGCATTACTTCTACATGAGCACCTTTGCATGGATGTTTGTGGAGCAGCTCCACATCTACCGGATGCTGACTGAAGTGAGGAACATCAACTTCGGGCACATGCGGTTCTACTACGTTGTTGGCTGGGGCATTCCTGCCATCATAACAGGTACCCCCAATCACCCCAAAAATCTTACTTGCTCTGCCATCTTCACTGGCCAGGTTCAGGGAAGTTACCCCATCCCAGCCAGCTATGGGTGTTTTCCTGAAGCAGGGCAGCACCAAGCCACGTCTAGGAGAAGTCAGCCTGAATTTGGCAGATCTGTGTACCAAATGTTTGTTGCCCTAGCTGAAGTGATGCTGATGGTTATCCAATAACAGAAACATAATTGCACAGATTAAATCAGGACTTGATAACATTGCTCAGGAATAACAGTATTTTTATTTTAACAGCTTTGCCAATAGCTTTCAGAAATTTTCCTTCCCTGTGCTGGTACCTCCAGATATGGACACACGGTCTCTGAGGTAACTGCAGTGGCTTCAGAAGCAATGCCCACAGCACATTACTGCCCTTCACTGGACATTCCCACTGCCTACTGTCAACCAGCAATAAATACTTCTGAAGGGAATTTCATGGCTCTGTTTTATTTGGCATAAAACCAAGCTGGGAATACTCAAGCTGCCTTTTACTTAATTTCAGATACAAAGGCTGTACCTTTCAGCTGAGGAAAAGTAATGAAATCTGGAGGCAGTAATCTTTTAAACTGGTCCAGAGTGATCTACTGGAGCACATCCATCTCCACCCTCACCATGCCTATTTTTGCCACAGACATTTCCAGTGTTACCCTGAGCACACGGCGCTGTGCTAATTCAGGCAGACAGCTCCTCAGGAACTGTGCTTCACGGAACAGTTGGAGTGGGGATTTTTGGTTCAACTATTTCAGCATGTATCTGTTGCCATATGGGAAATCACATCATAGGCAGGCAGTTCACTTTTTTCCAATTAGTTTTATTTTTACAGATAATATCATACTGTCAGCAATGGCAGAGATTTAGATGTCTCTGAGATCAAACAAATAGCTATCACTCATGTACACTTGCAAAAATATTATGGAACAAGTTAGATTTAAAAATACGTACTTGTTCTTTTTTTCTGTGTGTTTTAAGAAAGAGTAATACGAAATCACAGCATAGGCTGGTATAGGTTAATTCTCTCTTCAGGGAGCTGGTAAGTTTTTCCATACATTTTGTGCCTAATAATTTCTACTTCTATCAGTTCATAGTAAAAAGCACAGCCCAGAAGGCTCTGCCATTTTAGATGTACCCCAGACATTTAAAATAGAAATTGCCCTTGAACTTCTGAAGCATTTCAGACCTGTGTGACTTTTACCAGTACATACAGGACTTCTGCAGTATTTTCAGGAACACTGAAGTGCAATCAGATATTTGGCAGCATCATTTCTAGCAGAAAAGAAGTATTATTAAATAACAAAACTAATTAAATTTCAGAACTCATTATCTTTAGACGAATTTTGTTGGAAGGAGCTTCTGCTTAAGGTTACTTTCTCTCCTGAAATCTAAATTAATTTAGACCTTCTCAACAGCAGTATTATGCAATTTAAATACCACATGCATACCATTTTTACATTTTTCTACTTAGTTATTGCTCTCTGTGACATGGAACTATTTTGCACTTTTGAAACTTTCCAGGTTGTGTCCTGCAATTAAATCCCTGAATCTACTGAATTTGCATTTCTGTTTAAATGAAAAGTCAGATCCCTATTACTGAGAAAGTCAGGGGATTTTGTGAAATGAAGGATAAAGAAAACCAAGCCTTTAGTATGCCCTTCCAGGCTTATAAATCATCTGAAGAGAAAATAGTTTCATCATAAATAGCACAATGTAGGATTTCTTGCCTCTAGATAACTTGTTACTGTACATATTTTAATTAAGCTTCTTTATAAACTTTAATTTATAAACAGTAAAAAGGTTCCAACTTTGTAACATGAATCCTAAACATTATTTAAATTGCTTTATGAGAGAAGGATTGTTTATTTTTCTTAGTTGTGGTATAGTCCAGATATGGGAAGAAATTTTAGTCTTTGGACATGCAGAGGACTTTTTTATTTTAAAGACAAATACCTTTTCATCTTCTTCATAGCTATCCTAAGAGGGGAAAAATAAAAAACACAAAACTACAGTAGCAGTGGCTTTTTGTATATTATCTTTTTACTTTCTATGCTCAAACTGTTCATTTCAAGCTGGGACATAGTGGTCCTAAGGCATTTTTAATGGGACCAAGCTACTTGAAGAAGGGAACCTTGGCCTTTACAGGGGGATAAAACTTCATAAAATGTTTACTCCAACAGGGAAGAACCACATTTAATCACATCAGAAGAAAGAGAAATGCAGATTGCCATGAATAAGAATAGGATAGAAGTTGGGAGAAGGCTTACAGTCATCAAAAGAGTGTGGATCTGGAATAGTCCTCCATTGGGAGTGATAGTGGAACATTTTAAATTAGCTTTAAGCTTGCTCATTTTAAAGTGTAGTTTGATCCATCTTGGAGAGGGATTTTATGACTTCCTTGCCACAGGAGCAAAGGGCTGGATTTGGCACTTAGCAAGACCCCCCCAGTTCTGCCTGTCTCCATGGCAGCATGCTAACTGCTTGACATATGTGTGCAGTGACTGCTTTGCCATGGAGACTGCAGCCCTTGTGTTAAAACAGGTTCTTACACAGCCCTAAAACCAATATCCCCCAGAAACTGGCATTTTTCAAATCCTAAGCGAAGCAATGAATCGGGAGAGAGTTGAGGCTGCCCCACAGCTGCCTGAGTCACACATGTCTGCTGAGCCTTCAGAAGCTCAGAAGGGTCAAAACATGCCCCTCCTGCAGCCCTTGGCACACTGCTGTGTGTGTGCTGGGGATGGGTGCTGGTCCCCACAGGATTCTTGGCCGTGGGACCAGCCCCAGTTCCTGCAAACGTCAGCAAGGTATCACTCAGCCTGCACGTTCGGTCTGTTAAGGGCAGCCACTCTGCAGCATTTAATTGATGTGCCAAAAATATTTCTCAGTATTACATTGCATTGGCTTAATTCTGCCTTTGAGTAAAGTGTTATTTCACGTGTTGTTGACTGCAGTAATATTTGAACCATGTACCTGAAGACTGCAATTTGCCCCATTTGTTTAACAGGGAACTTCAAGGTAGGATTTTGAGAGTGAAAAAACATTGCTGTCAGCCAATTACTCATAGAGCCAGAGTCACATTAATGGGGAAATCCAGTCCTGGGAAACAGACTGTATCCATAGAATTACATCTGTATAAAATACTTTATGGTCCCTTAATCATTTATGGCTAATTCTTTCTGGATGGCAACTCCTGAAGGGGTGATGGAAGGGCCAATGGGAGCAGGAAGGGAGACTAGTCCTATCTCATTCCACATTTCAATGAAAACAGATCCAATATCCACTGCTTTGCCAAATAGCCAGTTTAGTTTTCATAGACCATAGGCCTGTACCAGATGTGAATATTGGCTGTGGGCCAGTTCTAAGCAGCAAGAGTGAAATGCAGCTACCTTTCCCTTTCTCAGTGTCCTTTCCTCAAAGCATGCAGGCTTCAACTCAGAAAAAGATGCCCCTCAATGCAGACGAGCCTCCTTGCAGAGAGCAGCGCTGCCGCCAGCCGCGGGCGCAGCACATCCGCTCATGCAGGGCTGCCCAGACAGCATGCTGCAGCCACGGGCCTCACAGGATCAGCTGCTGCCTCCTGCAGAGGGAAGATCTCTGCAGACAGGCTGCACCTGTCTCCAAGGGGGGGAAGGATCTTTGCACAGGAATTACAGGGCTCATTAAAAGAGCTTTGAACAAGGTTTGAAGGGGGAAAGGGATAAACCCAAGCTCACTACAGGCAACAGGGCAGAATGCCACTGTTTGTGGGACAGTGTTCTAGTGACTCCTTCCGTCTGCCATCTCAGTGGAGGCAGGCCTGGAGATCCACGTGGCAGCAAAGACACAGGTGTGTCTGTGTTAGAAGCCATGGGAATGGTTGCCTATGTTAGGGGGTGTTTTGACTGTCTGGAGCTTGATGTTGGTGGTACAAGATTTGAGTGTTTATGGGTAAGAATCATCAGGAAGAACAACAAGACAGATACCACGATGAGAGTCTATTATAGACCATCCAACCAGGATGAGGAGGCAGAGGAAATATTTTACCAGCAGCTGAGAGAAGGCTCACCATCCTCAGTGAGCCTGAAGGCTCAACATCGTCCTTGTTCTTGTGGGGAACTTCAACTTAACAGGTGTCTGCTGGAAATACAACACAGCAGAAGAGAGTCCAGGAGGTTTCTGGAGTGTGTGGAAGAGAACTTCCTAATGCAGCTGATAAGTGAGCCAGCAAAGGGAGATACCCCACTGGACTTGTTCATTGTGAACAGAGAAGGACTGGTGGGTGATGTGATGGCTGGAGACTGTCTTGGACACAGTGATACAAAATGATAGTTTTCAATTCTCTTAGAAGTAAGGTGGGATTCAGCAGAACTTCCACCTTGGACTTCCACAGGGCTGACTTTGGTCTGTTTAGAGGCCTAACTCACAGAGTCTCTTGGGAGGCAGTCATGAAGGGCAAAGGAGTCCAGGAAGGCTGAACATTCCTCAAGCAGGAAGCCCTAAAGGCACGGAGCTGGCTGTCCCCATGTGGTGTGAGACAAACCAATGGGGAAGACCAGCCTGGATGAAGAGGGAGCTTTTGCTGGAACCAAGGGGAAAATGGAGGAAAAAGCAGGCAACTCAGGAGGACTAAAAGGATTTTGTGATCATCCCCCTGAACCAGCACTGGTGAAGCCACACTGCGAATCAGTTCAGTTTTGGGGCCCTCACTAAAAGGAAGACATTGAGGTGCTGGAGCGAGTCCAAGAGGAGCAGATGAAGTCTGGAACACAAGTCTGATGAGGAGCAGCTGAGGGAGCCAGGGGTGTTTAGACCAGAGAATAGAAGTCTCAGGGGACACCTTATCTGAAAGGTCCTTTCCAACCTAGGCAATTCTATGGTTGTATGATTTTGCAGGCCAAAGGCAAATCCCATACGAGCGAGGTGTAGGTCACCAAGTCAGACAGCACTGTAAATCAGCAGGTAAATGTTGGTTCAGTGTCCCCCTTAGAATTGGCCAGGTCTTGAAAAATAAAATAGTAAAAGGTCTGTTTTATACTCTATTGCCTTGGGGCATTAACTCATTTCAGACAGTGCTGAAAGCAAGGTGAGGTACCTGGGATGGCACTGCAAAATGAATCCCACCTGAGCTCAAGCAGTTAACTCCCATAAGTTCCCAGGTTCCTTTGTCTCTGATGTTTTTTTAGTGACAGCAAGTTAAGAATGCACTTTTTTTTCATAGCATAGACATCTCCTCAGTTATGATTCATGTCATTCTGCTGCACAGGCTTATTGAAATTCCTCAACATGTCATTCACCCTCAAGGCTCACACTGTGTGAGAATGACTATAAAACTCTGCTAAAACAGAATTAATTTGGGACTTGCATTTGTTGTCATTTTTATGTGCTGAACTTCGTTCTAGTTGGAAAAACTCAGAGTATTGTTTGATATGAAGTAACCAGGATAAAGATTTTGATTTACAAAAGTTTTATTCCAATTTTTGCCTTCACAGAATTTCCTGTTGAATAAATTTTGCCATGATAATTTTTTTATTTGAAACTACATTTGGCTATAGGCAGCACCTTTCTGATTTAGTTTTTCTCTGTTTTGTGACACAGGGCTTGCTGTTGGTCTGGATCCACAAGGCTATGGGAATCCTGATTTCTGCTGGCTGTCTGTTCATGACACCCTGATCTGGAGTTTCGCTGGGCCCATCGTAATGGTTGTTGTTGTAAGTAGGGGGAGCTGACATCCAGAACTGTCTCTTCTTTACTGCTACCTTTTCTCAGAAGCTTTCTCAAACAGTAGTCATGCAAAGCAACCATCTTCTTTACATTTGAAGCAAAGGTACTCAAGCTTGCATCTTTTGCTTAAATAGATAAGACATGAGCTAAGCTCCTGGAAATCAGAGTGCTGCTTGCCCATACAAAGATTGCTTGTGGAGCAATGGCTGTGTGGTCAGAAACCTATTTCTCATTTGCTTTGTTCCATTTTTGAAGGGTTGGTCTGTGAGATTAGTAAATAAATCAACAAAATGAGCTGTAACAAGTCACTTCATCCAGAAGTCCTAAAGGAATATTAAATATTTCCACTTTCAGGAATTTAAAAGAATGGGCTGCTGTTTAACTTTTCCTTACAGCTTCTCCATCAAAGTAGCACCAAAAGATAAATATTCATGGTTTGATTCTTATCTTGAATGCCAAATGCAAGTTCTGGTCTCCTTGGCTCAGAAAGTAGGCCTGGAAGTAGTGTAGGTTATGGTAACAAGTCATCAGAGACATGGGACAGCCCCCACTGGAGGATCAACAAGTGGACTAGGAGTCTTAAGCCTAGAGAAATGAAAGCTGCAGAGAAGGGGGGGAGGAGGAGCCTCTAATAGTGTGTTGGTCTGGAGAAAATGGCTATGGACCCAACCATTCAAAATCTTTTCCAACAGAAGCAATAGCAGGAGACAGCAGATGTAGCAGAAACAGGACAAGCTGTATCATTTCTCCATAGCATTTTAGGTTAGAAATTCCTAGAAACAATGGCAGTGGTAAAACTCTATGGGGTTTTGGAAAGTGAATGATGAGACAAATTCTCAGCATTAATATTCACTACCAGTGATTAAGTACAAATGCACCCAACCTACTACCTCCCAGCTGACACAGAAATCAGTGGAGACTGGAGGTTTATTCAGAGTAATTATCACTGTATGCCCTGCTAGAAAATATTTCTAAATGCTGGTTTGACCAACTGAAACAAGGTGCTGGGCTGAGGTGGACAGTGGTTTGGACAAGGACAGCCATTCTTTCCCTCAAGCATCTTTGCATGGGGTTGTCTTACTGAGGTTCATCCAGATCAAGTGCCAGGATGTCCTTGACTATGTTGCCTTGAAACAAGGTGAATCTTGGAATTTAAAGACCTGTAAGTTGAACAAGAAATATTCTTGGTGCCACAAACCATTTTAGGATAAAAAATGAATTGTTATTGAAAATAGAGCTTTAACAAATGTACAGAAAGAATCCATGCTGTTATTTCAATTTGCCTTTCAGATAAACACTGTCATTTTTATACTAGCAATGAAAGCATCATGCAGACGAAGGCAACGTTCATTTGAAAAAACAGGAGTCATGTAAGTTTGAGTTCAAAAACCTTTAGATGTTCTGACCAGAAACAATAAAAGCCAGAATTGCCTAAAATCAAGTTTGGAGCAGGAAATAAAAATGGTTTTTTGGAGGAGAGTGTTGGTAGAAACATTTGGAGCTGCTTCACCCTGCCCACTCCTGGGGTTCCCTTGGAAATCCTGTAAAACTTCCACCATGGTGCTCTGCACCAGCAGGTGTAGGCAGGAGAAGGGAGAAGAGAAAGATCTGTCCTCCAGGTGGTGTCATTGCAGTCCTTCCAGATCTTTCATTATAATTTCTACTACACTGTCACTTCACCTCTGCCCATGGCACTCCCAGTAGACATCATTCTGGGTCTCCCTGTTCTTCTCCATGGCTCAGAAAGGCCTCCCCTCTCAAGTGTCTGGGTTACCAGCTGTGTCATGGCAGAGACCCACTGACATTCCCATGCTGAGGGCCAGCTTCCCTGCATCCCATGCTCAGTGGGATGAGCAGCATTGCAAGTTGCAACCTGCCACCTTCCTGAGCTTTGTGTCAGCCTGCTCTCATTAACATCTGTTTTGCCCAAAGCTCAGAATTTACCTGTGAACTCAAATGGGATTAGCTAGTGGCAGTGCAGCTCCTTGGGTTTTTTTCCAACAAGGTAGCTGTATGAGATTTCAAATGGCTGCTTTTCATTATTTTTTTCAGCTCTGGCTGTAGGGTACTGTGTACACATTGGCATGGCTTTTCTACCCCTGATGTCCCTGGAGCTACACTTTGTGGTTCTCTGAAACCTAGCCCTAACACTAACCTTAGTGAAAACTAGAATCTGAGGGTGAGCTCCCCAGCAGCATGGGTGGCCAAGATAATAAAAGTGTGGAAGGAGCAATGTTGGTGCAGTGCCATGCTCACCTTGGCATGCCCTTTCCAGCCTCAGTTTCCATGCAGCTGTTGGCTTTGTGCATTCTGAGCCCTGACCCAAATAGAGTCTGGGTGTTGAGGGTGAGGTCTAAATCTCCCTAAACCTAGGAGTATAACTGCTACCTAATGGCAGCACTTTTATTCATAATATAAAACTTTTGCCACTAGATTTGTTTCTGTCTTTTGAAAGCGTCTGTGGAAATTGTATTTTAAGCAAACAAATATTCCCTGAGTGCCCTCAGTCCAAAACCTTGGGTGGTAATGTTGGGAAGGAATGTGAGAGTGAAGGTGACAAACTGAAATGAGATGGACATGGCCATTTACTGCCCAGACATGTTCCTCAGAGCCATCAAGGCTGAGCAGCATGGGCTTGTAAAACAATCAGATCTGTTTGAAGGAAGTCTTGGAAATGAACTTGGACAGAAATCACTTTTTTAACATGAACACGCTAAGCTGTGGAGCGTTGCTGTGAGCGTGTTGGAAAGTTGTGGAACCTGGGAGTTGGTGACCAGTGCCCTGACTTTCCCAAAGGGCTTTTCCAGTTGCCAAGTTGTTGGGCACATAACACCATCCATGGGGAGCAGTTGGGCAGTTCTCTTGCATCCCACCACGCTGCAAGCGTCCATCTGTGTTTGCTTTCCAGCCCTGTGCTGCGGACAGCGTTCCTGCTCCTGCTGCTCGTCAGTGCCACGTGGCTGCTGGGGCTCATGGCAGTCAACAGCGACGTCATGACATTTCACTATCTCTTCGCCATTTTCAGCTGCCTGCAGGTAAGTTGGGTAGCATCTCATCTGTGGTAGACCTTGATGAGACACTTCTACACCCAGACCTCCAAGAGCCTGCTGAACATGAGCTGACTTAAGGAAAACAGAGATCTCAAGGCAATTTTTGCTTTCTCTTCTCAAGGAGAGGGTTCTTTTCACCAAAACTATAATTTTGAGTAATTATGTCTCTCACTGTTAGTCATTCTCAAGGTAATGCACTACCATAGTAACCTGTGACAGTAGGCAGGTATACCTCTGTCATTCTAGAGACAAATTCTTTGTTACTGTGTTCTGTGTGCTCATTCTGAAGTTATCCTGTTGCTATCACAAACTGCTATATTTCACCCAGAGTCAATGGCTCCAAGTTCAAGGCTTTCACAAATTAAGTTACAGTTTAAAGAAATGAGACAAATAAGAATTTTAAAATACAATGTGAGTTGTGTCATGGTTTTCCTGGGTTGCCTATCCCAGTTTACACAATTGTTGATTAAAGACGCAGAAAATATTTATTTGTAGGAGACCTGGCATGGAAGTAGTCACAGAGCTTCATGTGGTCACAATTTGAATGTGACCAAGTACAACAGCTACTGCAGGACACTCAGCTGCAGCACAACAGACACAACTTGCAGCCACAGAGAAAAAAAAGTCTGATGGGTCTCCTTTGGAGATGGCTGTCAGTGCCCTGGAAGCACAGCAGATAGGTCAGCCTGGAGCAAGGTTATTTTGCCACTGCAAGTAGTGTGCTCTGAAATAATTGCACCTACTCAGGCTATAAAACCAGGCTTCCACAAATCTAAAAGAAAACTGAATTAAACATAAACCTGATGAGAGGGATGAAAGTCAGCAGCCGAAATTCTCCAAACTTGCCCAGAGAGGCACAGTGGTATGTGGCATTTCACATCACTGCCTTCTTTGAACTTATGTTTTTAAAGAGACATTTATGTGAGTTTTATTAATGAATAATCCCAAAGTGCTAGTGCCAGCTAAGATCACATTTGATTGAATGTTAAGAAAGTAAGCTTGAAGTTTAAAGTTACTCTAAGTCAATTGCTTTGGCTGAAATCATGAAATTCAGGCTTCTTATGATGTTGGTACAGCTGCAACTTCATGAGTATTGACTTTTCTATACTATGTGTCCAACCAAAGTTGATAACAATTTGGCAGCTGCATTAATTCCCTCAGAGCAAGTACATCTGAAGGCACACACGTGTGTGTGCCCTGCCCCCAGCAAAAGCTGTTAATGTGTGTTCCTGGCAGCCAACAACTGCCCAGCCCTGGGACTTCACTGATTTTCCCACCAGAGGTATTGCTTAACCAAGGAATTTAGGTGACAAAAGTTGGGACCTCTCTGCTCCCAGTATCTCTTCACATCTCACAAGGCTTTCTAAAATTCCCTTAGACACACTATTAAGGGCTCCTTTCACAGAAGTTGCCTATTTCCAGAGGCTTTCAGTAAAGGCTGTGATATTTTTCATGTGCTGCTATTGATTTTTTTCTCATCACCTGTGTAAAAGCTCCAAAATCACAAATTGTAAAATCTCTGCAATGTTTTCTAGAGGGAAATTGAGTTTCCCTTTGGGTTTCTTCCCAAATCAAGCTCTGCTCTGTAAATTCTGGAGAAATGCATATTTTTGTATATTTTCCCAGGCCTTTAATGCACATTTGAACTTGGAATCAAATTATGAAGAAGTGCTAGGAGAGTCAGTCAATGCCATTTCAGTCAAGAAAGAAAATAGTTACTGCTTTTGAAATACACCATCATGGACTACAAACTAGAATTCAGGGGTTCTTTCTAAATGGTTGTTCTCTAATATCTATATTTGCAATATGGTAGTAGTGAAGCATTTACATTTTCCTCTCTCTAAAATTATCCAGGGGCTGTTCATTTTCTTCTTCCACTGTGTATTTAACAAAGAAGTGAGAAAGCACTTGAAGAACACTTTAACTGGAAAGAAACCTCTTCCAGATGATTCCACTGCAACAAGAGCTACATTGTTAACTGTAAGAAAAAGCATTGGGAGAAAAAAAGTCCTCTTGCTGGCAGAAGTTATCTAAAATAAACTTCTAGGTGGCTTATCTGTAATTAAGTGAACTGAATGATTGCTTTCAGTGACTTGTACAAAGACTACTGATGGCTTCTCTCGAAAGTTTTGATTATTATTTTAATTTAAACCTTCGAGAGAAAATAATTCTTTTCCCTGGCATCAAAACCCATTTGGTTCTTTGAAACTTAATACATTTGTGGGTAACATGAGCTTCTGGAAGGATCATTCACTATTTCTTTATGTCTTTTCTTTCCCTTTCAGCGATCTCTGAACTGTAACAACACATACATAGAAGAGCCAAACATGTATCGCACAACTATGGGGGAATCCACTGTCTCCCTAGAAAGCACCGTCAGGTCAGCCAAGAGCCACAATAGCTACCTTGCTTATATTCTCAGGTAATCTGGTGGCAGGTGCATGGCTTTCAGGTGCTTGCCTTTCCCTTTTTTATTGCTTTTGTGTGAACCAGAGCTCTGGTTCAAATACTACTTGGTTTATGTCCTAACAGTTCTGTTTCATGTGACTGTCGTTCTCCTTGGTGCATTTTCTGTTGCATGTGTCTTTGGGGCAGGGTTCCAGCAGTGCAGTGGTTAACCTAAGAGTGATGTTACCTATATGGGCCGTGCTGCTTGCCTGTTATAATTCAGATGTGTCTCAAGGAGCACAGTTTAGCTCATTAGCCTTGGGCTTTTTCAGAGTGTGATTCATGTGGCACAAGGCAGATAGCTACATCAGGATAACCTCTGTCTCACCATGAAGTGACTGTGCAGTCCAGCACAGGCTGGCTGGCATCCCCTGCAGCTGTCTGCATGTCTGCCTTGTTATTAAAAACAGTAAAGTGACCAAGAATATTGTCCTCTGTTTTTCTTCTCAAAGGGATGAGGCTGCTCATAAACTCAGTGGATCCTCAAGTCAAGCAAGGGCTGGTCAGACTGAAGCAGATTCCTCCATTTTTCATAGGAATCCATCCAAATCCAATGGTAAGAATAATTTCTAAATGCTTTGACCCATTTGTGCACCTTCTTCTCCTCACTTTCTTTGAAGTCTTCTGTAACAGGAAGAATAGTTGGAATTATTAGATGGTCTCGTTCTCATTATGCTATTGGCAAAACAAGCTGTGCAATGGCTGCCTTACAAGGAAATCCTGGAGTGAAAGTATCATATATATGCTGCTTGTGATGGTTTAATTTTTATCTGATGCTGTCACAGCTATTGACAGTTTATGGAGTCCCCTTTCTTTCTCACTAATTATGTACTGTTGCTCTTGATTTTTAGTTGGAGAAATTTTAATGTTTGAGACCTTGATGCAATATTCTCCTTTTACTGCTCTGTGGTTTGTACAAAAAATGAGAAGTACCTTTTGTCTGATTTCCTTTCATTTTGGTCTTGACATTCAATTTTGTTTCCTTGTAGCAGGTTTTAAGTTAAGTTCATTTCAGACTCTTGGTATTTCTAGATACCTTGTTTTGCCTGTGTGTTGTGTTCATTGAGATCCAACAGAGTTACTGTTCTGCATGTTAAATAGGAAAAGATATGTTCCCACTCTGTTCTGCACATCCTGTATGTGTAAAGGGTCCTGCCCACCAGCTGAGCTGAGTGGTTGTGCTTCCCAGTGGTTGTGCTGCGGTCCTTCTGGATTTATCCTGAATACACTTACAGATGTAAGAGCTCATGGCCTGAACCAATGCCTGCCTTTCCTTTCTCCTTGTGCATTTGTCAGGTAGATTTGTTCAGCTCCTATTTACACTTTCACCAGTGTGTTTCCCCATCCATTTGCAGAGCACGATTCAGACTCTGACAGCGAGCTGTCCCTCGATGAGCACAGCAGCTCTTACGCCTCCTCCCATTCCTCGGACAGCGAGGAGGACGCGCTTGAGACAGAGAAGAAGTGGAACACATCTGCTTCCAAAAACAATGAACATGGCCCACTCCACAGCACACCCAAAGGTACCCCCAGTGCGAGGGGAGGGCAGTGGTGCTCTAAAATAGCTTTAGATTCGATGGGATAAATTTGCCACGCTACCATGTGACTGAGGCAGCATCTCTGCCTCTGTGCCTTGATTCTTTAGAGATCCTTGTTGTAGAGACCTTTCTTCTTCCAAAGGTTTGTTCTCAGGGGTGACTGAGTACAGAATCACACAGAATGCTGAATACCTTAAGGCAGAGTCAGCTTTGCAGGCAGGTCCCCAGAGCACTTGGACATGGCATTACTAAGACAGCAAAATCTCATATGAAAAAGAGGAGAAAGAGGCCACTTGTCTTGAGGGCAGGGGGAAGAAATGCCTGCCTCTCCTCATGCAATAAAGGCATTGGTGCTGGGGAGGTCCTGGACCTAAAGAGTTGGAAATCACTGACCATTGCTATAATTTCTGTGTGTCAGGGTGCAGGCATTTCTAAACATAGTTGATCCTGTCCTAATGAAAGGCAACTTTGAATGACAAACATCCAGGCTGTGTACTGTGGCTCTTCACAGATACAGCACAGGGTGCCTGGGGTGCCCTCAGCCTTCAGAAACTAACCTCCCCAAGGTGGGATCTCTGACCCTGGAGAGCTGAGAGGGTGGGTTTGCCTCACACTTCTCCATAATCGAGCTGGCAACCTCGCTCTGGGAAGGGTTTGGACACCCTGCCATCCTACCAGGTGATTTTTTAGTGATTTAATGCACCCCAAGGGCAGTGCAGTCCAGCAGAGACTGCTCTAGTTTGATACACAGCTCCTCTCCAGCCACAGAGGCCAGGCAGTGGTTGAGAGAACATATCAAAAGTGTTTTTTGAGCTAGTGTTTTTTTGCATTGCAGTTGATACCCTTCCCAATCATGTGAAACCCTATTGGCCCACAGAGTGCGTAACAGCCAGCGATGGCGAGGACCCCGGTAGGAAACAAAAACTCAAAGTAGAGACCAAGGTCAACGTAGAGCTTCACAGGGAAAACCAGGTGAACCACAGCAATGAAGCACCCCAGGACAAGGAGAACGAAGGGCAGCAGAAGGAGAACAGGCCTCTGGCCCACCAGAATAACCAGCAGCCGGAACAGAGGAAAGGTAGCACGGCCAGCCCAGCTTCACAGTTGGATTGGGAGCCTGGGGGGTTAATGAGCATTAATTAGTTTAAAAGGTAGCTCTGTCAGGGAAAACTACTTTCCAAATGGCTCCAACCTGTGTAGCCAGATATACCATGGGAAGCTAGTAGGTAGTTGCTGTAGTCTAATCTGATGGTTATGAAATGAAGTGCCGAACTAGAAGTCTTAGTAAGAAATAGAGACTGTATCTAGCATGTGCTTAGCTTGATAAATTAAATTACTGATACACTTAAAAAGTTTTATTATTCCCTCTTTTCCTTAACAGGCATCTTAAAAAATAAAGTTACCTACCCTCCCCCACTGGTGGATAAGAATTTGAAGAATCGTTTGCGGGAAAAGCTGTCGGATTACAACCAGAGCACAGTCTCATCCAGGACTACTTCCCTAGGGACAAACGAGGGGGTCCGCTCTCCTTCGGACTCAGGGGTAACAGTGAAAAATGTTCGGAGGGAGCCGTCTCGAGACCAGCTCAATGGCATGGCCATGAGCCTCCACGTGGGAACAGGACATGCTGACACCTCAGACTCAGAGTAAGTGCCACATTGGGATGCCCTGGCTGACCTCCTGTGGCCTCACCCTTCACCTTCCAACCCCAGACTCACACATGAACAAAACTTTCCTCTGGTGACTGGCCAGAGTCCTTCACCAGTGACTGCCTTGATGGTTTGCCCATACCATGTCCCCAGGCCATGGGGTTTCAGTCATGAGTAGGCCAAAACAGGTATCACGGGCAGGGTGCTGTGACAGTCACGGGCTACTGGGTCACCCTGGCATGCTCTTAACTGGCAGGCTGATGTGGTACTGGCAGACTTGGACAGGAGCAGCCTTGCTCTGCCCTGCCACCCTGCCAGGATTGGGTGGGGAAAGGCCCAAGGCTGTGGGGGGCGTGGTGTGAGCCTCCATCTGGGCAGAGGGAAACAATGGCTGAGGCAGGAGACTCCAAGGCTGGAGAGAAAACCAAGCTACTGACCCTAAATTACCAGGCGTGTGATTCCCACCTGCTGCATGGCAATCAGTGTGTGATTTAACCACTGTAAACTAAATCAAATATAAACAAAAGGCTGAGCAAGCTCTCAGCCAAAGGGAATTCTCAGAAACCTCAGTACTCATCATAATTCTTGCCTTTCAAATTATGACAACAGCCATATGTAAAGTCTCTGCAGGCATTTTATGCATACAGTCTCATTTTTTTATTAACGTGAATAATAGTCTTATTCTTTCACCAAACCAAGAGAAAATTTCTCACCCAGCTTTTCCTCTGGCACTGTCCCACCAGGCTTTAAATAACCCTGTTGTCTGAGTGCACAGACTATTCCCACCTCACTATAAAAGCACATCTTTGGATTGCTGGGAGTTGGCTGATGAAATAGATCCTGGTTAGCCAGGAAACATGGATGTTTTGAATAAGCCATAACTGAATAAGCTGCTACCAGGTAACACAGTCATTACTGGAGAGTAACTCGCCAGCTTGTACTAAGCAACTGTGTTATCTCCAGAGCTTTGGATAATGGAAAACTCTGCGTTGGCAGCAGATTGCATGAATCCATCTGATACACCAGGCTTCTAACAGCTTGTAAGATCTGTGTGTGAACCTTGTATCCTCAGCAAAGCATTAGACAAATACAAGCCCTCTGTAGAACTTCCTCTAAAGCATTTCTGTTGTGAACTACCTGAAATTGTTTCTCCCAGCTGGTCTTCCCCTCCAGGACAGCATCCCCCTTGCAGGCGTTGGATTGACAAGGCATGGTAACTTCACAGAGCATGAGCCCTTACTAAAAACACATGGGTGGGTTTGGGTGGAGTGGTTTGCCTGTGCCTGTTTAACCCTAAGCCCGCACGATCACTTCTTCTCCCTAACAGAGGCAGTAACGAAACTTCAATTTGAGCCATCAGGAAATTGTGATCGCCTCCGCGCGGCCCCGGCTCCTCGCCGCGCTGCCCGCCTCGGGCGCCGTCGGAGCGGCCGCACGGTGAGGAGGACGGGGCTCCCGCGCGGCTCCGCCGACCGGCAGAACCCCGGCCGCTCTTGCAGTGAGGGCTCTGTGTGGTACGCTCCTCCACAGGAACCCGTGTGAACCATGGAAATGAAAGCAGGGATGCACTGTGATGGACAGTACCTGTGCACGGTGCAGGCAGCGCTGCAGGGGTTGCTTGTTACAGGGGAGAACCGAGGAAGAGCACATTGCTTCCTAGTGGACCTACAACAAGCCTGAAGACAAGCACTAGGAGGTGTCTCTTGTGGAGTTTTGATGGTTGCAGCGTGAACCCTTGAGGTTGCTGGGCTCTAGGGAGGAATATCACAACAAGTGTCCTTTGGTTGCTATGCCAGCATCTCTGTCCACCCCTCTACGGACATGTCGTCTTAAGAAAAAAAAAATCCTTTATATATATATATAAAAAGTGTAGATACTTTTATATATTTTGTATGGTGTTGCTAAAGAAAAAGTTCCTTTGTATATTTTACATTTATACTGATCTTCTTAATTTGATAATAGGAAATCAATTAAAAAGATGTTTTGATATTTTTTATATGAACATTGCACAATTTTACTTGAATTTGGCGCTTGATAAGTAACTGAGGTTTGCATGGAAGCCACCTTCAGACACAATGCAGTTTTCAAAGTAATACAGTAAAGATTACATCAAAATCCATGACTATAATTTATAAGTTTTGTTAATAGATTTTGGCATACTTTAAGGGCACAGTATATTTTTCTCATAACCTCTTCTAAAACCCACAAAAATTTGGTTTTTTCATTTTTTGGTATTTTGATCTCTTCTCACAAATGCATTGAAGTTTTCAGGAACTGAACTTCATGACTACACATATCTTTGTGTAAGGTTTCAACACAGTCCTTGTCTGGAAGAAGTCAAATCAGTATTTCCCTTACCAAGAAAAAGAAAATAATTGGTGTGACTGTATGGTAGGTTTTGACCTTGGTCTGGCTCTGCAACAAACCAGCACTCTGCATGTCCCAAGGAGAGGGTCCTCCTCCCATGACTCAAGTTCTGCCTCAGGTGCAATATTTTTTTCCTCTTTTTTTGCTCACTGGATTCAGCACATTGCCAATCAAAGCAGAAATACAAGACTTAAAAGATGTCCAGATTTGTCTGCCCAGCTCTTTGACAAAGCCCTGGCCTTCTTGATATTTCAGAAAGCTCATGGAAGGCTTAAGGTTTCATGTTTCCCACAAAATGTGCTGGTTTCACAAGTAAAGGAAAGTTAAGTGTGACCTGTCTGCTGTCTTCACCTTCCTGCAATGTTTACAAAAAGAGGAAAAGTAAGATGTGAAAAAGTTTGCATCCAACAGTGTGAGGCAGAGCTCAGCCAGTGGCTCCCATGGTGGGAATATGTGACTCCAAGGATGACAATGGTGTGCCTGCCTGCTCTCTGCCAACAAAGCTTTCAGGAGCTCCTTGCTCACCATAGCAGCCCTTTTGGCAAAATACTGGCTATTGTTTGTGCAAATGTGTGTGAAAGAGGAGAAACAGAAAATCGGGCTAAATAAAATTCAGGAGTTGAGGAAAAGATGAGAAACTGTCTACTGTAATCTCAAGTTTCATTATATTCCTATGCATTCTCAAAGTATCAAGGAGGCCTTTGGAAGGGGAGAGGGAGGAGAGATGCTGTTCCTTTAAAAATTATGCAACATCCTGTTTGACATTTTCTGACAAAAAAAAATGTTGAATGTTTTAAGGGTCTGGCACTTGGCTGTGTGCTCAGGCACTGTGTATAACCCATGCTAGTTGTTCTTACATCTGTGTATGTATATTTTGTCCCAGTAGATGTAGGTAGTTTTTATTTTGATCAGAATTGTCGCAGTAAATGAGGGTCAGTTGTATTAATGACAAAAAAATTAAAACCTATTTTTATGACTTTTTTAAAAGCTTTATGGCAGATTAGACACTGGAAGTTTGTTGTTTTGGTTTTTTTTTTTAACAAATGTATATTTATTAATGTGCAGAACACTGGAATTGCAGCACAGATGAAAGGAGAATTTACAATAAATTAAGAAATTTTTTTGAACTTGTATTCTTCCTCTGGTGGTTTATTTTTAAGTGCAGCGCAGATAAAGAGGGTCCAAATGGCATTTCCTGGGGACTAGCAGGAGCAGGAACATGCAGGTTCCATCTCTGACTGAGGCAGCAGAGGCTGTACAGTGCACATCCCCTTGCAGCCCAGGGCCTGTGCTGGCACAGGATGCCACCGTGTGCTTCGCATTTCAGTCCAAACCTGCGCAGTCTTTCAGACGTGGGGAATGGTCCATGGGAGAGAAATGCCCTCTGCTAACACAGAGCAAAGCAGATCACCAGGAAAGCAGCAGATTTAGAAAAGCATGTGTGAGAGCAGCCCAGGGGAGTGGCAGCCAGCCCAGCCCACCACAGCCTGCAGTGAGTGACAAGGGCTTCTCGGACGGTCTGGGCTCCGTCCTTGGCTCTCCCAAGCCATGGTCCTGCTCACTCAGTCCTTCCCAGGCTGTTGTGCAAATCCTCATTCATGTATCTCACAAGGCTCAGCAGTGACATGCACATGTCTTCTCAGCTTTCTGGAAATAAAAGTATTTCTCAGTGCCAGCTGGCCAGTGTGAAGCCAGGTGGAGAGAGCCTGGCTACTGTTTTAGGAGCAAAATCAAATATTCAGGATCTTCAGTTTGGAAACAGCTCTGCCAAAACTTGCCACTAAACAAACTCAAGTAATTATCCCAAAGGGAAACTGGTTTTAATTTTATTGTATAAGTGCATTATTTGGTGGAACACTGAGTTTTTTATCTAGTTCACCATTCTGTGGAGAAGGAGAAATAAGCCTCAGGCTTTCACATAAGCAGGTTAGTGAAGGGAGAGACCAGCCTGTGATCCTGTCTGTCTCCAGTAGCGAGCTACAGCATATGTTTAGGAAAAGAGGATTATCAGACACACGTTATGTGGCAAGATGGCCCCTGCAGGGTCCACAGCCCCCAGCTCTCTGCAGCTCAGGGCTTCCCAGAGGGAGGGGTTGTGCTTGTCTCCAGCAACCCATCTATTTCCCTCATACATCTCTCATGTTGTTTTGGAGCCATTTAAACTTCCAGTACACAGTGGGCTGCCTGATTCAGTCACAAGCAGCAAGAAAAATTTCTTCCTTCAGCTTCATTGCTGTCCCCTCCACCTTTGCTGCTTGCAGCAGGAGAGGCAGTGATACTCATCTCTCAGTCACCTTCTCCAGGTCAAAGAGAGAGACAGAGAGACACTTGAGTAATCTCTTTCCAGCTGGGCAGCTTGGATCTCTGTAACTGTTCCACATGCAGAAAGACTGCTGTACCTTTTATCCTTCCTTCTTGCCCTTCTTCAACTCATTACCAGGTCAACTATAGCCTTTTTGGTGGAGGCAGGAAGAGAAGAGACCAGAGCAGTCCACAAAATGCAAGCAGTAGGCCTGCCAACACCCCCCAAAAAAAGGAAATCATTTAAGAAATCTCCATTTCATTCACTTTTCCTGTCCTAATCTTTACAATTATATTTGGCCTAAGCAAATTGTAGCAAAAAATTCCACAAGAGAAGCACCCCTGGCAGCAGCATGGCATGGTAAGGCTGCAGTTACATAAGTGGTCATGTACCCCAGCCTCTTCAACAACTCAATATACTCAAATGTCTTCAAATATACTCAGGGATCTGTCTAAAAGTCCTAAACAATAATTCCAGTAGAATTGCCTGCAATAGCATTTCTGAGGATGAGGAGTTCATTTGTCTGAATCCTTATGCCATGCTTAAGCACACAGCCTGCTCCACTGCAGAGGATGCTCCTGCCAGGGTCTGGGGGGATCACAGAAAGGAGATCCCCAGCAGCCCTGGTGAGATATCACCACTGTCCACACCAACACCACCTACAGCTCCAGGACAGTCTGAGATGTGTTTGGGTCTCACAGCCTCTTCTGCAGAGGTTCTGCCCTGCCTTTAGGCTCCTGTTCACACATGTGCAACTCACTTCTCCTCTCTAAAAGAAGCAATTTGTACTGGACTCCTTTTCCATTTCAGTCTATTGATTTTTGGATCCATCCTCCAGTTTCTCATACTCATTTTGGATTTTAGGCCTGTCCATGAGGATGCCTGGAGGCAGCATCTGCAACCTTACAAGCTACCTTTTATTTTATCATTCAAACTATGAATGAAAATATCAAATAAAACTAAGCCCAAGAGGGCTTTTGTAACACTTCTTGCCAAGCAAGTTTTGCACCTACCTCATATCAATTAACATCAGCTGCACTGACAGTGTTTTGTGTATGAGAATAGAGTGTGGGGCAGTATCAAACCATTTACTAAAGCCATGTTCCATCTGCTGCTGCTGCTCCTTTATCCACCATACCAGGCACTGCATTAAAGAAAATTAGAGTAATCTGAAGTGTGTGTGGCAAAGACACCATGTTAATTCATGATTGTCTTCTAAATACTTGAAAGCATCTGTAAGTGCCCCCAGGAACCCCTGGCTCTGTGCTGGTGTGTCCCCTTGTGCCTTGGTCAGACATCTGCTGCTGCCAGCCCTCTGCTCAAAGATACTTCTGAATAGAGTATCCACTCCTTCAAAGCAAAATTTTGCACAGTCTCAGCATATTGTCTTTATTTGAAGGGAGGCCCAGATGGATTTCCCTGTGGACTGATGCTTCATGGAGGTGCTGTGAGAGCCCAGCCTCTGCACTGGGTCAGGAGACACTGTAGAGGTGGAGCAGAGCTGAGACCCCTCTTAGGGAGAGAACTGAAGGTGAGAAGTGCCCAGTCTCCTGACAGCTGCCATGTGTCCCAGGGCCATCCTCAGCAAAAACGTGGGGTGCCCTGCCCAGCATGCCCTGACTTCTGGGGCCCCTCCTGACCTCCTCAAAGCCATCATTTTACACGAGATGCACCCAGGAAACAGAAATGAGCTCACAGCTCTGGCTTTCCAGGTGCTGCCACTCTCTCTCATTAAAATAATTGTAGTGCAACCAGCTGGGAGGTTTGCTGTACTAGTTTCTTACAGACTGGGGCTTTTCCCCTCCAGAGATGTAACAGTTTGCAAACCCACCAACTCCCTGGGTTAGTGTGTAGGAAAACCTCCTGCTTTTCATCATTTGATGGAAACTCTTTGGAAGCTGAACATGAATGATCTCGTTTGCATGTTCAGCCTGTATTGTGCTTTCCAAGTGGAAAACATAGAGTTGGGTCTGTGTTTTTGTTAGATATTCACACACAAGGAAACAGTGAGCATGGGAAATCCTGTGTATGTGTAAATAGGGCAGCTGAAGCAGAGGGTCCTTGTGAATGATCCATTCCCTTCAGGTAAGGAACATCCCACTGAATCCCATACAAAGCAGCAGCAGCTGTGCTTGGAGCCAGCAAAGTGAACAAGTTTCCAGGGGAAACAGTAAATTGGCCATTGATTTTGAGAAAAATCAATACCTTTTATTACAAGTTTATTTCCTGAATAAAACAACCAGAAATGCCTAGAATGGTTAACTCCATCACTTACAGATGCACAGGTTCCAGGGATGGAAAGGCTCAGGGAAAAGTCCAGTTGGCTTAGGGGCTTTAGGGGCTAGGGTCCATACTGCTGGCACAAAATGGCCAAATAAATGGGAGTGAGTAGGTGGTCAGGAGGGAGCGAGCTGCCACCAAAGCACTCCTGACACACAGCTTTCTCCACCGGGCTGTCCAAGGGAAAACATTTTCCTGGCTGATCTTATCTAGGTTGTCCTGCCAAGCACAGTGACAGGGCAGCTCCTCAAGCATCCATCTGCACCACTTCCCTGTGGGCAGACCCGTGACAGAGCCAGTGCCATCACAACTGAGGTAAGCCCAAAGGGGCTGCTAACAAAACACTCCTGTTTCTTGCAGAGTGTTTAGTTTGCCTCTGTGGTGATGCACAGACACACCATGCACCCCTTGGGATTTTCTGCAAGCTCCATCTGTGTTAAACATGCCTCTTAGGAGGTTTAACGTGGGAGCTTCAAGCCTGGCCTCCCCTGGGCTGGCTTTTCATGGCAGGTGCTCAGTAGAGCAGCATTAGCTACAGGAAGTCCATTGTAATTAAAGCCTTGGACAGTTGTGGCAAGAGGAGCTGCCTGCTCTAATTCCCAGGATCAATCTATTGTGCTTAGACAGTATTTACATGTTTCTCCTGATCCATCACTGGTGCTCACCTCTGGCCTCAGAAAGAAGGCAGCTTGCAGGGAGACACCTTAAAAAGTCATCAGTCTCAGCTCTCCTCCAGCTCTCCTCTCAGTATGGAATTCCCCTGCTTGCTCTGGAGCTCAAGCACTGCTGTGGCATTGCAGTGCAGAGGAGACAGACCACATGAGGACAGTCTGCTCCATGAAATGGTTGTGTGTTAAATAAGGCTCAACACCTGGCTATTAATCAGTTCACAGATTCTTCTTGTGCTGTCTCCTTCACCCTAAAAGGTAAGTGTAAAACTAACTCAGTGTAACAATCTTATACCATAAAACACCTTTAATATTTAAACCCAGTGTAGATTATTCTGATTTATTTCTAAAGGTGTTACTATATGAATAAGTACTAATAGTACATAAAGTGATTTTCAGTTTAAAAGCCACACCTGAAAGCTTTCAAACTTGTAATAGATTGGCCACATGGTTTTACTACATATAGCAAATTTGCTAACAGGCATGGAGCTGTTGGTGTGACATGGCCTACAGAGTACTCATGTACTCTCAGAGAGGAGAGACAAAAAGGTGTGAAGAGTAGTTAAGTGACTAGATTAAAATAAAAAATACCTTTAATCCAGCACCAATCTGAAATCCACCAGATGCTACATGGCTAGTTATCCTAGTTTTGCATACCAGTCCATTTTATGTTTCAATCCATCCTTCTTTGATGTTTATAGTTTCATGCAAAGCCTCATCCAGTGCAATGAGACCATACCAGACCAGCTGAGTTTGCTTTGCCACCAGGCAGGAGCTGCAGCAGGGCTGGGGACACAGCCTTTGAGACAGATTTCCAAAGAGATCTGTGCTACCCTTTTTTAGATGCAAATTTCACTGAAGGCCTTCAAATGAGAGAAGAAATATTCCATCACTGGTTTCACTCAGTCTCTCCTGTGTTGCACTGAGAAATGGGCACAGCCCAGGATTTTCCTGCTGTGCTGGTGTTTATCAGCCCTGGAGAACACAGCAGATTGGGGGCAGACAGAGGAAATCTCTACAGTACCTGCCACAGGGAAGAGGAGCACATGGGGCATCTGCCCTGCTCCCAAGGACAAGGCTGAACCTCCTGCCTCTGCTCTGATCAAATTTCATTGAAACAAAAAGAGAGCTGGATGCACAGAGGGATGAAACAGCTGGCTCCCACAAAGTCAGTGCTACATGAATCTCTTTCCTCCCTAGGGGCAATCTTGGAGAAAAGGAAGAATTCACTATTTGTCTAGGAGTCCAACTTGAAGTTTTTTGATAGAACCCAGATGTCCCATCTGCCAGCCAGAACTGCCACCAACATTCTTGCAGACTACATCCAGCTCCTGCAACCCCAGAGACACAAACCCAGGAGCCCTGCAGGAATGCAAAGCACCAGAGGAATTTCTGTCATGAGTCCCCACAGCACTTCTGGAGAAACCCAGGACAGAGTAGTCAGGTCACCTTTCTCTTGATGAATCTTCTTACTGGAAGTAGGTCTTCTGCTGCTTTTCCCCAGAGGCACTGATATGCTGTAATTACAAGACTGGTATTTTCCTGAGCCTCCTCCAAAGATGGCACTATTGAATGGGAAAGGTGCCACTGAATTATCAGAGCAGGGCAGCCACCCAAAAAAACTTAATTTTTCCAGGTTGGCTCTGTTTAAGGGGTATCTGTCCATGTGTTTCTCTGTATCTGGGACCTTAAACTTGCAGAATAACTTGGAAGCTCTTTTGTATTGAAGAAATGACTCTGTATGCTGCAAACCTGCATAGAATGAGGAGTCCATTCACTTTTTTTGCATTCTCAAGTTTCTGTAGCTGGTGCTATGCCTGTAGTAAAAAGCAAGATATTTTACAAAAGAAAAACCCCAAAAGTCAGTGCTCATCAGAACCCTCACATATTCAAAGAAGTGTAAGAATCTGGTACTAGTTCTCAAGAGAGGGGAAAAAAAAATCTCCCTTTTACCTCCATCCATTCAAGAACCAGATGAGATGAAATTTGAGAGTGACCAGGAAACAAATGACTTGCAGAGCCTGGCACAGGGGAAAGAGGGCAGGCAGGACCTGCACTCTGATGAAAAGGTGTCTGTTTTCCCTGCTGCCAGGCTGTCACTGGCCTGACCTGTACCATGGTCTCTGCCCAGCCCCAGTGAGGGTTTGGCTCTTAAAGGTGCTGCTCCTCAGCCAGCTCAAGGCTGTGCTGACATGCCTGGGCAGCTTCATCCCTGCCTGAGCAAACCCACCGAGGGGCAATTCTTCCAATGCACTGCCTCAGCAAAAATCTAAAACTAAAGGGAAAACCTCAGATGTGCCAATTGTCACCATCTCCCAGCAATGCTGCCCACGGCTGGGAGGGATATCCGTGATGCCCTGGTGCCTCCTGGTGCTGAAGCTGGAAATGGCACATCACCTCCCTGATCACTGGTGTGCACCACATTGGTGTGATTATTGCATTCATCATAGATAATTTCATTTTGTTCAGTGCTTTAAAGCATGTAAATACATATAAATGCAGAGAAATTGGTTTTAAAATTACATCTGAGAGTGTTTGATGGCCCTGAGATCCCCCTGCAGCTCAGTGTGCCATCCCTGGCTGCAGAGCCCAACACGGTCCTGTGCAAAGCAGGGACAGCCGAGACCCTCGCCAGCCCTTCCTGTGCTGAAGCCTCCAAGCTGAAAGGGCTCTTTTGGACAAAGAGAGGTTAGACAATTCTGGTTTGGGAATAAAGGTGGAAGGGGATAGTGTGTCCTTTACTCTGAAACAGCCTGATCCTGAAATCCCTGGCAGCAAGGCTGTGCTGTGAACCTTCACTCCAGTCCCACCTCATTGCCTTCAGGGCAGAGTCTGCAGGCTCCTGCTCACACTCATCTCCCAGCTTCCAGGGAGAGCTCAGCCTTGTCCATAGGGGCTGGATTCAATATTCACATATATAAAAGTACAAATTTAAATGCTGCATCCAAAAATTTGGGGTTTTTTTTGCTTGTAAGTATGCTAAAAATATAGACCTACTCTAAAAAGGATAAAGCTTTAGAAAAACAACAGCAGCTTTGTTCCCTGTGGTTTGCAGCTAAAGAGAGTGAACACTCAGTCTTGAAATGGGAGGATGACAGCTTCTCTCAGGCCTAAAAGCCAATGCAAACAGTAGGAGCCAATGCATTTACTACTGGACTGTAAATACTGTGCTGCCTTAGTGCAAATGAAATCCTTCACCACACCTGTGCAACATCTCCACGTTCCAAAGATCCTAACCAGGTGAAGACAGAACCACAGGACAGCCCTGCTCTCCTTGCATGGGGACACTTCTGTCCTCCAGCACCAGCAGGAACACTGCCAAGATGGAGCAAAACCAGGAGTGCAATTTAGACAGGTTTTACACAAGCACTTCTGGAATAAAACTGCACTTGGGAGTGCAATTTTTCAGCCATTATACACTCAGAAACACAGGCTTCAAATATATTCACAGGGCACAACAGAGATTTCAATCCAGACCCAGCCTTACATGATCCTAATCGTGTTATCACATTTTCTGCTTTGGAAGGAGAAAGTCCTTTTCAAAACAGTTATGCATGTGAGTCCTTGAAACCAAGTATTTCAAGACCTGAAAAGCTTAATGACAACTTGAAAGTGTAATCACCTGCTTGCAATTTGTTGCCCTAAGTGGCAGAAGAAATGACCAAAATAAAAGTGAAAAGCCAATGAATTTTAAAAAGCACATTGATGCTAATCTTCTGCAATAGATATAAAAAAGAAAATTGACCTGCCAGACTGCTCCTACCTCATTCAAGTTTAATCTTGGCCAAATTCCAGTCCTGGCAAAAGCTGTGTGAGCAATGGTGTCAGTGATGGTCCCTTGTAGAGCACATGGCTGCCTGACCCCAGCACCATCCTCTGCACCCAGCTCACTCCTTTACCTCCCTGTTTTAACTATTTGGAAATACTGGTTTAAACATGCAAGTGTGGTGTTGCTGCACACCTGCAGCCTCTTGTGAAGCATCCCCTGCAAGAAGCTATCTGCAATTTGGATTTTACAGTTACCTTCTACTACTATCCTGAAAGACAGGAATTCATTCTTGCTGGCTTGCTGCAATGAAGTTTTACTATAAGCTTGGAGTGTCCTCAATATGCACCCAGTCCTTATAAACCTATTTAATTTGGATGAAGTATTTAGCTCTTCCTAAGAGCACTCCATTTTGAGACATGGCAAGATACAATCATTATCAGATCTATATTAAGCTTGATCCACAATAAGGAAATCTCTGTGAATTTGCATTTTTCTCAAGCCCAACAATGCATTCTCTTCTCCAGGAGACAAACCAAACAGCCTCAGATCTCAGCAGTTAACAGAAAATTAGCCAGTTGTGTGAAAACATTTAACATTTAAGACTGTTAAGCCCCTAAGATTTGTAACTGCTTTATGTAAACATCTGAAGCGACTACTTAATACAGTTGAAGAATCCAAAGCATTTTTATAAAACTATGCAAAATGAAAAATAAGTGTCTGTTGTCTGGAGTTCATTTTTCCAAATGCTGAACTTAAACATCATTCATTCTCCTTCCAGAGTTGAAAGCACAAACATACATTTAGTGTAAAATTACATATGTACTTTACTAAGGACAGGTACCTTTAAGTAGGGGAAAAAAAGGCATTTCATTTACACATAAGAGATAGTTTTATTATTTCAGCCATGATTTTTGTATTAAAATTCTTGTATGTGTTACTGCTATTACACAACACCTTAGGACATCCCTTGATACATATTAATAGAAACAGCACCATACAGTCCAGCAAAATTGCACCAAACTGGCTTTAGTTTTAAACTCCTTCAGTGCTAACAGTCAAGAGCTGGGACTTTCTGGTTAACTGGCCTTAAGAACCACATTTATTATAGTTTTTATTGCTCTCAGGCAGCAAATTCTCCAAAGTCCTTCAATAAACAATCCCAGGTGTTATGTTGCTGGTTCTATTTTGTCAACCTCTTCTTTCTTTGGACTCTCCTCTCGATTCTTGCCCTGTTGCAAGGTATACACGGATGGGCCCATCCTCAGGATCTTCCCACTGCCCAGGCACTCATCTCCCTTGTAGAACACAGCAAACTAGGAGATAAACACAGGGAGAATCTTTTAGCAGCTGCAAAAACCACGGTGAGCAACTGCAGGCTGTGCAAGACCTGCTGGACAGCAAGCTATTTTTATCTGTTCTGTCTAAATCTTAAAAAAAAATCCCAGAAACAAACAAAACCCCCCAAATTAGAGGATTTGTAGGCTCACATGAGTCTAAATTTATAAACATGTGGCTGGAAATTTCATCATGAATTTCTACAAGGCTATCTCAAAACTCTTCAGTTACTGAGGCAGAGTGGATTGTGTTGGAAAGTTTCTTTTCCGAAGGGGATGACATACATAACATCATCTTCATCTTCACTGGACCTTCCCCAGAAAACTCTGCCCAGCCTACAGTGGCACTTGTCAAAACAAGAAGGGGACTAAGGGACTAAGGACTATGGCAGCAGACCATCTGCAAGGAAGCTCCCTGATGTGCTCAGCAGGTTCCTGCAGGAGAGGGGAGCCCAGACCTCCTGCCTTGTCTCACTACCTGGCAGTACAGAGCCTGGCTACAGGCTCAGCAGCTCCTGGCACTCAGGGGCCTCACAACCTCTGGCTGGATTCTTCTCAGCTTCTCTCCACTACAAACAGTTCTCAGACAATTTCCCTCCTGATGTGTCCCACAGGCCCCCAAGTATTGGGGAGGGTGGATACAATGTATGCTGGGAGAAGGGATGCACAGGGATGCAGGGAATGCTTGAAAGCCAGTGTGCTTGAATGTGATGGAGTTATCTTTATATTGGCAATGTTAAAAGGCATCCCTTTTAGGCACAGCACCTCTTCTCAGCTCTGGAATTCACCAGACAGAGCCATGAAACAGGTTTGAACACTAAACCCATATTAAGCAGGGAATTACCAAATTAATGCCTTTTAAAATCTATCTCTTGCAAACAACAGCTTCAATTTCTGCATATACAACTGACTACCAGAGATGCTTTCATGTATTTCTAAAATTTGTAAGCAAGTTTCTTAGACTATACAGATAACACCAGATCATTTAAAACTAGAAACAATCTCCCTTAAATAGTGGATAAATAGTCAAAACAGAGCTAACCACTCTCACCTGCAAATAAATTAATTACTTTGCTCCAGCTAATAAAAAAGCTACTCTGTTTTACTAGCCAGATAAGGTAAAACACAAAAATGGAAGGAAAACTACTTCTAATAACTTACCTGTCCAGGTGTGATAGCTCTTGCTGGCTTCACTAGTGTTACCCACACACTCCCATCTTGGTTTAGAGTCAGGACACAAGGCACTAGAGCAGGAAATGATCAAACACCTGACAGTTAACCATTATGTTCAGGTTAAAGAAAGAAAACCAAGGCTAAACAGATCTAAGTCAAGATACTACTGTACAGAATTGTTTTGTAAGACACTGCAGAAACAGGAAGGCCAAGCCAAAACCCATCCACTATTACTGCAGAACTACACCAACACACTACCAGAGTTTCACAAACTGAGTAAGACAAAAGAAAAACAAGGTTTGACTACCCAGTGCCATCTGGTGCCGAAATCTGAACTGACATTCCATCATCTTGTCTCTAACCAGCTCTGCCGGGGGCTCCTCTGCTATCCAGTGCACCCGGTTCGTCCGCAGGAGGTCTCTGTACAGAGCAGGGTGGTCTCTTGATGGTGCCTTAAAATACGTTTATTTATTGCTGATGTCTTTGCCAAAGAGCATGTAACTTGTAAAGTGAAGCATGAAATACAGAAGAAGCATCAACCACAGCAAAATGAAGGCAATATGAGCAAGAAAGCAAACACTTATTAGCACTTAAACTAGGCTAAAGCAAGCCTGAATGATTTGTCAGTCTCCTACTCCTCAGTCGTGTCTCTCTCTTCATGTATACTTTTCCCTCCAATTGCATTTCTGCCTTGCTCAGGCTGAGTTCAGAAATCTGACCTTCTTTATCCTATCTCAACAAGATGCTACCTCCCTCTTCTCCGACTTCCCAAATGAACACCTCCCCAGCAAAGGCACTGCCTTTGACAAACTCGCTGCAGGACATAAAATTTTTTCTTAGTGCTCCTGTCTGTTTCTTCTCAATTCTCATTTGATTACAGTCCCCTGCCCTGGCACATCAACAAGTAGCAGAACACCTCATCATAATCACATCAGTATCCAGGAAGTGTAACAACTGTATGAACAGGAAGAAACATTATCAGTGCTAGCAAGCTGCAGAACTCTGGATCATCTCATATAATTAACCATTAACATACCAATTATTATTTATCATATCTGTTCTGCCTCAGTTTTCAAAACTATAAAATTGTGTCATTGTCTCCTCATTCTTTCACTAGAAAAACAAAACAGCAATGTATCATAAACCAAGGTAATACACATTTTATAAACCACATCATAATAACTAAGATAAAACCCTCATGCCTTAGAGTAGAAAATGAGAGCTCAGAGATTGGCTGATTCTTTTCACTATTTGCCCTTTGCTTGGAAAAGCTCTGTGCCAAAATCTAAAACAATTTGGTGCTCATGAAAAGCCTGTTTGGAAAAGATGTTTCACATCAGCTGATGCTAGGCTAGTTGGCTCCTGTTTCCCCCAAGAGGAAAGCCAAGCACTCTGCCCAGCTCAGGCTCACGTTCCATACAGCAGCAGTCACAAAATGCAAGCATTAGTCATTTGCAAACCAAGTGTTAATGAACTCACCACAAAGACATCTCTTGTGCTGACATCTTTGTCTACAACAAACCAAGCATCCTTGAGGCCTGCCAGCCGAGCCCTCTGGCCTATTGTGAAGAGGAACCAACCTAAAGAAATATGAAAATGGAATGCTGCTAGTAACTTCTCATCTTTTACTTTCAGAAGAACACATTAAAATCCTTTCCCCAAAACTGTACCACTAAACAAAGAATAAAAAAACCAAGCTGTCTTAGAGAAGAGGGCCAGCCACAAACTAAACTAACATCTACTTGAAATTTCATCTGTACCTGAAATGCAAACTAAAGATTACAACTTAATCCATTTCAACTGTGCCATTCTTAGGTCTCATAAAAGACATACATTCATTTATTTCAGTTTCAATTTGTGGGTTATCTACCATTCAGTCTCGCCAGTCTCCCTTACGTTTATGTACCAGTAAAACATGCTATTATCATAAATTACTTAGGAGAGGAACTCAGTTCTGGCAGCTTGAACTGAGGACAGCAAAGGAAGAACACAGAGGAGAAAAGGAAAAGTTAAGGTGTCCATGTTTGATGAGGCCCTCCTGTGCATCACTGAGGTGCATTTTCTTCTGCAAAGTAAAGAATATGGAACTGAAGCACAGTCATTTTGCAGGAATTAAGTGAACAATAGTCTCTTGGTATTAAAATAACAAGTACTTAGTATTAACAGAGTAACCCTAATAATTATTTGCTTCCTTACAATACAGAACAAATAACCAAGAATCAGCTGTAGTTCAAGGCTGTACTACTGCATACAGCAAATTTTCCAAGCTTTAACAAATTGGGTAAAACCTGTAGACTCCTTTGGAATTTCCCAAAATTTGTCTCTCCAAATATAAGCAGTATTGTTCCATTTATCTAAAAGTAAGTTATTAAGGTGGGTTAGCTAATTACCTTTGTGTCTTCCCATCACCTTCTTATCTTCAATGGAAACAAAGTTACCTGGTTGAGGTTCCAAATACTAACAAATAGGAAGAGTTAAGTCACAAGACAGCCCAAGAAAACCTCATAATATATTTCAGATTCTGTCACTATATTCTCTCAAAGCTGAAAAACAACTCTTCAAGAAGCAAACTCTGCCCAAACAGCTTACTGACTCCTTCTTGATGCTGGTCTCAGAGAAAAGCAGAAAGGGCAGTCCCTATGAGCAGTAATTCTAGGCTTCACTTCCCCTATCCTCACATATGTCAGGAGACAGCAGGATCCAACACTTTGTCTCTCTCACATTCCAACCATTTGTCAGAGCCTGGCAGGCACAGGAGTGCATGTTCACTTCTGCTCCAGAAAATGAGTGACAGCTGGTGGTGGGGCAAGGTACTTCCTACAGGCTGTGGGTGTCAGCTTCTAACTAGGCTTGTGGCTGCAAAGGGGGGTGGGACATTGCTACTTACAGTGGGACACAAACTGCTTGAGATTTTTCTATAGACAGTCTTTTAAAAACTGACCACCAGAACAAAACAAAGATTGTCAGAGATTTAGTGTTGCTTACCTCAAGAAGGAAATTTTCAAAGTTTCTTTCACCAATGAAACAGACTCCCATACTCTGAAAAAGAAACATGGAGTTGAATACCCAAAAGCAGAGAAAAACATTTGAAATAATGTCTATTAATAATCTATCCAAGATTTTTTTCCCCTTTCAATGTATCCCAAACTATCCTAGGCATCTCCTAAACAAATCACAACATCTGCTGCAACACGGGTAAACTAATTCTATACAGAATCAGTGAGAGCTGTAAGCACAGAAGTAAGAGGGATAATAGGAAATAGAACATCTGTTCAATAAATACATTAACCTTGGTGACTAGGTTGTATGTATATTAAAAAGAGATGTCTCTTTTATACTAAAGTAAAAAAGTAAGCAAATGATACAATGATGGTCCACCTCTTGAAAAAAAAAAACACTTTCAGAACCAAACAGGCTTTTCTCTCATTTACTGAGGCTGAATAATAAGCATGAAAAGCAATCAAGGCAGCATTAGCAACATAACTACTGCCTGTATAACAGTTTTTAAGATCAACTCATGAAGTCTTAGCTCTCAGGGAAACATAATTTTTGTTTTTAAAGAGTAAATGTAGAGCAAACAGTATGATCCAATTTCTAAAGACATATTGAGAAATAATTTTAAGTGAGGAAGCTCTTAAAAGCTAAGGAGAATAAAGAACAAAAGCTTCTCCCTTGCTGTGATAGAGGATGTTTTCCTTTAGGCTCATAACATCCTACACATTCACCTTCATCTTGATTCTTCTGAGATACAACAGCAGACAAAATACCTGCAAGCTAAAATACACAACTAATCACAAGCTCCTAAAAGGACTTTTAAGGAAGTAGCCAGCTTTGAAAAATGCCTCCCCACCTATTATATTATTCTTTTCCATCAGAAATGGATGGGTTATCACAGATTAAAGTTCAAAACATTCAAGAAAGTTGTTTTAGAGAGAAATACAAATCAAAAGAGTGCTAAGTGTTACCATGCCTCTTTTTTCTTTAGCACATGATGAAGGTCATGTTCTGCTGCTATCTTCTTTACGAAACTTTTTGTTAAATCCCCTAAAGGGAAGATGGTTTTCCTCAAAGCATCCTGTGAAATCTGACTTAGAAAGAAGGTCTGGTCCTTAAAGAGGTCAGCCCCTTGAAGGAGTTTCACAGCTGCAAAGTGAAACACATAAAGCACCTCAACATAACTACTATTAATAGTTCAAATTGATTTTGTTTGACAATCAACATTTCTGATTTATTATTTTCAAATACATGTTAACAAAAACACTTGGATATTTTCTCATCACTAAAAAGATCTAGAAGATTTTGTACTATGCAGAATCCCAAAAAGATTTACCCTGCCTCACCTATTTCAATAGTGCCATGTATCACTGGCAAGGACATTGACAATACAAAACACAAAAACAACTTTCACATTTCCTGTGAAACAGAGAATGAAGATTCAAATACCTTGGAGTACACAGTTCTTCAGAAAAACACTGTTTTGCCCTGAAATCACCCTACTAGAAATCAATTATTTGAGCAATCAGTAGAATTACTACCAATGCTGAGAGATGAGAGTTTGACCTTTTTCTTTAAAATAGATGAAATCTCCTGATTACCCAGATGAAATAAAATTGGTACAGTTTTTCAATCATGCTCTTCCCCCTCTCTTTAAAATTAATAGCTCTGCTGTTGTACAAACACTACTTATGTGTTTCTTGACTGGAACACAAACTACAGGCCAATAGTTCAGTTACAACTGGTGACACAAAATCTCAGTCACAGGGCAAGGAAGCCCATCACAACACACAGCACCTGCACACCACAGCCTGTCACATATACAGACTGTAGGTCCAGCTGGGGCCATTTCAACTTTCCAGAAGTAAAATCAAAACAAAGAAAGAAATAAACCCATTTAAGTCCAGGGGTGGACAAATGAAAGTAGGGAATCTCTAATGTAAAATCATTACTGTGGCAGCTTTGCATAGTTTTAGTTTACAAGTTCTTTTCCCTTTGGGTATAGCATGCTTCTCACCATATATCAGACATGCATCTGACCATTAAAACAAGAAAATGTAATGCTTGACAAGTCAGGGTCATTTTCAGTAATGTAAACACCCTTGTTTAGCACAAACAACCATCAACAAAGGCTGGGGTTTAATTGGTAACCATTGTGTGTAAGGTCACAAACATTCCTGATTCTGTGACATCAAATATAGTTTAAACTTCTCTTTCGTATGTAGGAAAAAACATGAAATGAAGACACAACTTACTATTTCTAACTTCAAAACGGTTTCTGAAAAGCCTCTGTGGTCTTTTAGTATGTTTCTGTTGAAACACTTCCTCATCCTCCAGTGAGGTCCTGGCATAATGCCCAGTAGCAATTGCATCTGCTCCTAGTAAGGAAAGAAAAACCAAACATAACGTAAAGGCACAAACTTGAAAATCACAGTTCAAAACACAATTGCAAACAAACAGTAAGAAAAGCAGAAAGCAAAGAAAGAAAAAAACCTATAGAGAAGTCTTATACTGACAATAATTGTACTCCTGCTATTTAAATAATGCAAACTATTCACCAGCATGCCAGCACTTGTGCTTTTGCACTTTAAGGACCACCTCAGAATGTAAAACTTAATGGTCAGGTCAATGCACGTCCCTGAAATAAATCTGTTCCTACATATGAGCAACCTAATCTAGTGGAAGATGTCTCTGCCCAGGGCAGGGGAGCTGGACTAGATGACTTTAAAGGTCCCTCCCAACCTGAACCATTCTATGATTCTTTATGTAAAAGCAATCTTAAAACCAAATACTTTGCAATGATTGACAGGCTACTACAGAGATATGAGTTAGGCATGCACATGAACTCATGCATTTCCCCATCTTTTAAAGAGTTTGTTTCCTTTAAGCATTTCCATGGCACACACTCTGTACTGGCACACTTGAAAATGCCTTACCAAGGTTATCCATAGCATAATGCAGAAAGTAGTTGAATTTGATGTGCTTGTTACACAAAATATCCGGATTAGGCGTCCTTCCCAACTCATACTCTTTTAAGAGGTCACTGTAAAATGAAGACACAAATGTCTATCAGAATCATTAACAGGGATAATACTATCAGAAACTGGACAGTGTTCAAATATGAGGAGCTGAGTCCCAGTCCCAGAGAAGACCCAGTCACTGTAAACATTTTATGTCAGAAATAAAATATCCATTAGATTTTGCTGTGCAAAAAACCAATGTTTGGAAGATTTTCTACAAAGTGCACTGAGGACAGGGTCAAATTATCACTTACAATCTTGTAACCCTGCTTTATGAAATTAATATTCCCTCTGGGCAGATGTGGCTGCCCACTGTGCACATCCTACTCATCTCTCACAGAATACTTACCTTCAGAATTAAACAACCCTATTTAATTTTTCAGTGGGACCATGTGGTGGTACACACCACGAGTGTCTCAGCTGAACAGACAGTAACTTCAGCTGCAATAATGTCACCACAATTCAGTTATTGATGGGGCTTAATTTTAGAGACTTTTTCCTGTCTTTTTTTTTTCCCTTCTAGAAATTCTAAGTTTCTCAAAGTTATGTTGTAGCTTTACACTGCTGCATAATTACTCAGAAAATGCAGAAATAATAACTAATGAAATTAAAGCAGCATACAACGCTATCCTGAGATATCAAAAGGCCTTATCACTGCATCATTTTGTTTGTCAGGTTGTTGTCAGTAGCCACTGCACTCAAGAAGAACTGAGGGCACAGACTGGATTTAAAAGAACAACAGCAATCCTATTATTTGGCTTTACTTTTCTCCACCTGAAACAGAATCAATGGCTTCTTCCTTACTGTGTGACACTACATTAAAAAATAGAAAATAAAGCAACATATCTCTTATTTTCCCTAACTCATTTTTAAAAGTTCTGAATTCAACAACTCATAGTAATAATTAAATCACCTGGGTCTACCCAGAGCTGCCTCCCTCTTGCTGGCTCACACCTGACTCTTATGGTACCCCAGGAGTTGCATAAAAGAGTCACCACAAAGCCACCCTCAGCCCAATTCAGACCTTCCAGTAAAGCACAGAGCCAGAGAAAGGGCAGTGAGGGGTGTCTACTGGATCTCTCTCTGACAGAATGAACTGAAACAGGCTTTGCATAAACCATGGAAAAGGCAAGACCTGGAACAGTTCTTATGATAAAAGGTGTTTTATGGTGAATAACTCTTTTTTAAAGAGAGATCCAGAGGAGGACTAAATTTAAGATCAGTGATGACTGTAAAGAAAAAAGGATTCTGAAACAAACTAAGACACTTGTAACAGAATGTTAGGAAACACTGTACTAATAAATCCCAAGAAATTTTGTAGCACTTACTCATTCTCTCACACCAAAAGGGGAAAAATGGAATCAACTTTCCCAGAAAAAGAACTATTCTGCTGTTTTCTTCACTGACTGTCCAAAAGTTTGGTGCTCAGTTTGATGTCATTTCAATATGCAGTAAAAGTAGCATGACCAGGTTATTCCTCAGGTAATAAGCACTACTTAAAGGGGGATGATGAAGATCAGGGAACAATTTTTATGTACTTATGTCCAGTGCATAAAGATAAATTATGCTGTTATACCAACGTGCCCCTTCTTGTGCTACCTTCCTCAAAAATCTCTCAGCTTTTCCTACATAGAACTTCATTTAAAGTGCAACAAATTCACAGAAAATCTGAGCACCCTCTTTAGAGAACAGTTTCAGATTTGTTCTAAGCTTAAAGAAGCAAGGCTAGGTCACAATCATTTTGTGCTAAACTGGATTCAGCACACACTATGTAAAATGCACTGCACAAGTTACACACACATACAATAACAGTACCCCATTAAATAATTTTTTTTCAATTTGCAGTAAGGTTGGGCCAGTACATCAGCAGCTGAAGAAATAAGCTGCAACAAAGCAATTGCTACACACTCACACAAGCAGAAATCTCTCACTAACTAAAAAAAACCATATTAAAAGCAAAATATAAATTCTGACTTTAAATACAAGCAAGAGAAAAAATAATTCCTCAATATTTAACAGGCTTCAGGGCTTTCTCTTAGCATTGATAAAACTGCAATGAATTGCCATTGCTCATTATCTGTCCATTGTTACTTTTCATTGTAACACAATACCGCATATATATCGGTATATTATATCCCATAACGTACTGAAAGACCAGCTATAGTAAATGTGTTTCTACCTGAATACTTCATTCCAGTATTCCTTCACGTAGGAAACCTGGTGAAATGGGATATCAAGCTTCTGGCACACCCGGTAAGCATCTTCACAATCTCTGTCACTGGAGCAAGCTCCCTGCTCATCCAGAGGGTCCCAGTTCTTCATAAACACACCTGTCACCTGGTAGCCTATGAAATGAAGGCAAGAATGACTAGAAAGGTAAGTTCTTACAGCTTGGACACAAAGCCTGTGTTTCTCACGAATGGCTCCAATAGCTGCATCTCACCAAAGATGTGAGTAGCCCTGTGCTACGTTTTACAGTACAGTTACTGCAGAGCTGCCTTTTGCTCTAGGTAATAGCTAATCCAAGCTCTTCCAGCAACCTGACTGGCATCTCCCGCCCGCTCTTTTAGGGCCGCTCTGCCGCCCCGCGGTGCCCGGCTCTCCGCGCTGCCCTGCCCGGCCTGGGGCCGCTCCGCCGGCCCGAGAGGG
>VZRH01002122.1:182090-192446 GCA_013397555.1 Urocynchramus pylzowi
GCCTGCGCGCCGGGCCGGGCCGGCCGGGGGGGCGCGCACCGGGAGCGGGAGCGGGAAGGCCTCGGGGCCAGCGGGGCACCCACAGCCCTCACACTGCCCCCGAGCCACAGGAGCGGCACCGTCAGCCACATACAGGAAAAGCCAGAAGGAAACATCTCCCTCCTGTTGCTTCATGAGTGTTATCCCTGAATAAACCAAAGTTTATCCCAGCTGGGAGTAGCTACGACTAAAGCACCTGGCAGTAACAAGCTGCTATCTTCTCCTTGCTGTGGATTTATTCTACTGGCATTCAATACTAAAGTGTTTGTTTCCAAATTTGCTACACCACCCTGAACTCCACTAGTTTTTAACCTAGATATTAGCATTTGTTAGTGAAACACTAGAAAAGTCCACCCAAAGCACACAATAAAAAGTTTTTGTAGGGGTTTAGCAAACAACTAATTTATTTTAAATTAAAACTGTTGTACATAGAGGAATCAAATGACAATCGGTAGGAAGTCAGGAGGCAGGCTTCCAATTCAGAAACTGGGATTACAATTCCAATTTTTTTGCCTTAGAGCAACATAGCTTAAATATATCCATTGCAGCACATCCATGAACAAAACCATTATCAGACTGACTGTATCAAGAGTGTTAGAATTCTATTTTGTTAATGCAGTTCATCAGACAATCTACAGCCATCTTCAAAAAATCATACAAATGAGGAATAACACCAAAACCACTTCAAAGATCACTGTTGCTAAGAATTCTTCATTTCCATTCAAATTCAGAACTTCAGTAGAGGGGAATCCAGATTTTCTTTGTTTACATCAGGGCTCAGAGTGATAAGAGGAGAACTCAAATCAATTAGCTGAAAGAAAAACATAAAAATTTAGCTATTGTAGTCAACTGTTGTGCATAGCTACTAGCAGCTATAATGTCTGTTATCCTCAAGTACTTTTCTTTTTTAGGGTTCCTATTAGTATCTAGAAGACAAATATAAGCACCACACTCAAGCTTTTGTGTTCAGGTTTTTCAAAAACATGCTCATTCTTAGACAAGCACAAGCTTCTCAAAAGGTGGTTATTGCCCATACTTACCTTAAAAACCTAAAAGCCCTTTCTAAGTTTCACTACCATGCATACTGTAGTGACACTGCCATCCAGACAGGACACAGCACTTCTGAAATCCTCTGAATGTGCCCCCAAAGTCAGAGTTCTGCAATACTCCTCTTTTGACAGAATTTGAAGGGCCTGGTACTCAATTGAGCCCAACTACACCTTTTGTCAAAGGCTGCATCCTCATAGTTACCAGCATTCATCTCACAATGACCTAAAGGCATCTACCTTCGAGCCACTAATGTATAAAAATGCTTGTAAAATTTAGAGCAGATTCCAACAGCACACATCTTCCAGCTAAGGAGAGGTGTTAAACAGGAGAGGCATCCTTTCTTTTTTGATTAAAATGAGCTGCTGCCAAGAACTAAAAACGTGCAAGAAAGCTTAAACAAGAATAAGCGTGCCAACTCTACTGAAGACAACATTCACTTCCTGCTTCAGAACAGTTTTGTTCTATAACAACTGCTTTATGTACTAAGTTCTTTCTCCATTCTCCTCTTTTTCCTATTTGCAGATTGCTCACTGAGCTCTAGTTCAGAGCACATTATTTGTTTTTAAACACTACATTCTCTTAAGAGCACTTAATTATGTATATCATATTGAGCTAATATTTAATAATTCCTACGGTATTGTGGAACTGCTCTGCAGACAGTTGACATTTTTCTGCTAACATAACTTGCACCAGATGATTTGAATAAAGCTTACCTTTATCTGCCCAGATAACACAGGCTTTGCAGAAGTAATCTTACTCACTTCAGGAGTATTGGAAAGGTCAATCAAAGGTCTACTTTCACATTCAGAAGTGTGTGGGAGAGATTTGTCTGCTCCAATATCTAGCAGTAAAGCCTTTAAAAAAAAAATTCAGGTTTTCTCCCCTGTTCACCAAATTTCATTCATATACATTAAGGCAATCAATTTAGCTTATACAGCTTTAATAATCACAGATCAGGCTTAATTTACAGCTTGGTATTTTTCATGCAGGAGTCATTGCACACAGTGTAAAAACCTCAGCTCCTACTCTGTGGCTAGCATCACAGGGAAAATGCAGTAAGGCAAAGCAAAAGAGATCCCTTGAGGCATGAAACAGTTTTTCACTTAAAAGTATAGTTAAATTTAAAACAGAAGATCGGTAACCCCCTTAATACTTGAATGATTTAACTACAATTATTGTGCAATGTTATTTAGCCATATAAGTTATTCTCTACAGCTTCATACTCCAGTTATCCTTTTGTCCAGTTTAACTACCCCATACATGTACCAAGCAATTCTGAAACACACACAGCACCGAGTAAGCAAGGAACAAGGAACACCCTGATAAAATAACATCAAGTAATTAATCCACAGATTATTCTAAACCTCAGTATTTGTAAATCAATAGCCACTTTGTCAGGTTAATATTTCAGAATTACAACTTTAGTCCTTTCTTCTTAATGCCTGTGGAGTGCCAGCTTTTAACATGAATATTTTCTCACTACATTCCTGAGAGGGGAAGTGTTCACTGAACTAACTACTTGACACTCAAGATTACTGCTATATGGACTTTGGGGTTTACTCCTCCCTCACTGTATGCAGATTTGTGCTCCTTTTACGTCACTGAATTTAGCTACAGCAGTGTTTTGGCTTTGGAGGCCTTTTTTAATCCCTGGAGGAGCTTTATGGCTGCAACACGAAGTGCCCTACAGCACTACTTTTCTAATTGAAGCTACAAGGATTTCACAGTACTCTTCCAAAAGTGGAAATTTAATATACAATCTGTGAGTATTTGACAGTGCATTTGAGATGGGAACACACAATGGAAATACTGAACATATGCTGTTCAGTGCTAAATATAGGCACTAGAGGGTGCACATGGTTACAGCCACTTGGGCAGCACAATACAAAAAAAGACATTGAGCTATTTGACAGCATCCAGAGGAAGGCAACAAGGATGGTGATGGGCCTGGAGGGGAAGCCTTATGAGGAGCAGCTGAGGGTTGCTCAACCTGGAGGAGATGAGGGGAGACCTTACTGTGGTCTTGAACATCCTCAAGAGGGGAAGCAGAAGGGCAGGTGCCAATCTCTTCATTCTCATGATCAGTGACAGGACTCAAGGAAGCATCATGAAGCTGAGTCAGGGGAGGTTTAGATTGGATAGCAGGAAAAGGTTTTTCACTCAGAGTGGTTGGGCACTGGAACAGGCTCCCCAGGGAAGTGGTCACAGCACCAGCTTGACAGAATTCAAGAAGTGTTTAGTGTGATTCCTGGAGTGCCCTGCGCAGGGCCGGGAGCTGGACTTGATGATCCTGATGGGTCCCTTCCATTTACATTTTAACTTCATGCATACTGAAGTGGTTTCCCTACTTATCCCTTATCTTGAAATAGCTCAAGCACTTTACTTAGTTTTGTAGGAAAATATATTGTAATTTCTTACCTCAGGTTGTTTCTCTTCAACCAGCTCATTTTGTACTTTAGCCAGCTCATTTTGTACTTCTGCCTCTTTTAATGCGTTTTCTGCTCCTTCTGTAGCAGTTTTCTCTGGTGAGAAGTTAAGTACCAGAGGTAGCACAGCTGGAGGAGATGTATCATCTTCTGAGGATATCTGTGTCTTACTCTCTTGTTTCTGTTTAGAACTAGGGAAAAGAGCATCAGTGATAATTGAGTTATTTAATCAGCATTAACTACTAAAGACAGAAAAGCCAATTTCTAACCTCACTGTCTCCTTTTTTACCCCAAGCTTTAATATGACCAAAAGGCTTCCCATATTTTTATCCAAATAAATGCTAGTTACCTACAAAATACAAAATATTTCATTCTGCAGAAAAAGTATAGCCTACACATGCAAAAAAAGAGGGGATTATGAAGAATTTAATTTTACTTGACATTTCCATCCAGCCTACACTTCACACAAGGTATTTTTGTTGTTTTTTTCTAAACTTGGAACAGCTAGCAAAGAGGCATTGATTTTGTGTATCACTGAGCAGCCAACTTCAGTCCCTGCTGAAAGGAAGTACTGACACTGGCTAGAGGACCAGAGGCTGTAATCTGATTAGTATGATAAAGTCACTGTAGACAGAATAATTGTTTCCTTGAGAACAAAGGCTATTTGAGACATTTGGCCTAAGCAACATGACACAGTTTTCTAGCCATGAATCTTTCCTACTTTAATACAGCCACAAAACAAGCCTGCATACATATATATGGCCCTTGTCAGAAGATGCTGGGTGATAATACAAAGAAGACAACACTGCTTTCACAGAAAAAAAAAAACCAACCAGAATTAAAAATAAGTGAAACTGCTCAGAAAATAAAGTTCAAGTCAACAAAATCCTTGGCTTTTTGACTGATGCTTTAAAAAGTGTCATTTTACAGACCACTGGCAACAATATAAAACAGAAGTTAAAAGTAACATGAATTTTAATCAGCTATTTCCCTTCATCAGAAGGCAATAGCAAAATAACACCAGAGCATCAGACACAAGTCTTAAATTCTTCCCTTGCTCAAGAAATACAAATAATTTCCTATTAAAGCTGTAATTCTTTAGTGTTAGATATTGACTCACCTCAGTATGGCTTATACCATTTTACCAGTCACAAGTTATAAATTTTTATTAGCCTATTCAGCCTTTTTATGCTCAAATGGTTTATTCTAACATTTAGCACAGCCCCTTGAAACCCAAGAGTCATCACTAGAATTCACTAAGAGGCAGTTTGGCTACAATACTCATTTCATACATGAAGATTTCTGTCTTACCCAGCTGTAAAAGTCTTTTTGGCAGAAAAGCTGAAGGTTTGCTGAAGAGATGCAGCAGGTGGAGAAGATGGCATTCTTGGTACAGTTCTAGGAGTGACTGCTGGGAACCCTGAGATCCGACGGACAGGTGTAGGTAAACCAGACCGCTTCACGCTGGCAGACTTGTCAGGAAAACAGAAACTCTGGAAGGCCTTATCTTCTGAGGCTTTCATAGGAGTGCTGACTGCCATGGCTCTAGAAGAGGAACATGCCTTAGCCAATACCTTCTAGAAACTGTCTGAATAATGCTATTCTACCAAACAACAAAAATCCATTTCCCTTTGCTCAGTAAGGGAACAGTAGTCACCTTAAGGCTGATAATCACAGCATAATAAGTGCTTTACTCGATAAAACAATTCATAAAAGAATTCTTAGTCTATTTAGCACTGCAAAGAAACCTCTTCTGAATAGAGTGGGAGGGGTTATTTGGTTTAGTTTTGGGTTTTGATTTGTTTTAAATCAGTTCCAATAGGCATCAATGTGTCTAACTCAGCAGGTCTTAAGGGACTAGACAATGAAGTTAGAACTTTTACAAGACTTGTGACACCCAACCATGTTGCATGCTAAGAAGGATGCCTCAGTGCATTCAATTTTCAGTGAGCCCTACCTTCCAGGTGTGCCACAAAATGTTAATCCAAGAGATGGTGTTGCTTTTGGTGCCGATTTGTTTGGTGTTGCATCTAAGGAGAAAAGTTTTGTTAATTGCTATCATATTCATATTTATTTCTTTTATAGCAGTTATCTTTCAGTTAAATACTGATTCCTTCCCAAAGGTGGACAGAAGTGTAATGAAACAAATAAGCCTTCAAGGTAACATTTGCTTTTAATAACCAAAGTAAAAGACAGGTCATATGAAGTATGTGCTTACCTTGAGTCTTCACAGGAGCCTTAGTTTGACTTGTGGAAACCGACAAAACTCTAGCCTTGGGCTTTGGACACTGGCTTCCTTTTGTTGAACTCCCATCTTTATTCTGCTGACATAGCTGCTGCAGACTGGAAACAGAGCTTGGTCTCCGAATTCCACTGCCTGCAGCCTCAGATGATGCTGCAGAAGCTGAAGATTTAGCCAGGCTTATGGCACTAGGTATTTTGGGAGTACTAGCTGATCTCACTTGCTTCCTGGATTTCTCAGTATTGGCAGCCTGCAGAGATGACACTGTGGTAGGTTTGACAAGGGCCAGCCTGCTTGTACTACTAGATGAAAGCTTAGAGCCACTCACACTGGCTTTTGATGACATGCTTGATTTTCCTGAAATAGAAAGTTGTACTTCTATAGTTTTTGACTAAGCAGAATAATTATACTAACATAGGAAAAAAAACCAGCAATTTACAGCATTTAAATTCAGGTTCAAACAGTTCAAGTTTAAAGAGAATATATACAACTACTGAAAATTTATTCCTCAAATTCTTTGGCAATTTTATTTTATAGTCTTCTCACCAAATTCCTGAGCTCCTGCAATCAAGTGAAAGAATATTCTTCAAGGAATGCCAGAATAGCTTACAGATTCAAATTACTTCCAGCATTTACTCCCAGCAGAGCTGGCTCTGATCCCTTCAGCAGCCTTTCAAGGAGGTAACAGTTTGAGTTACACTGAATGACACCACAAGCTAAACTACTACACAAGCATTTTTCCCAGATTTCTGTAAAGTTCTTACTTTTAGTCTGTAGGTTAATTTCATTAACAGGATGAATCTTGATTAGACAGTTCTGTTGCATAAAATAGTTCATATTAAGCTTTTAATAACATGTTATTAATCTCCCAGAAAGAAGGTGCAAAATAAAAATTTGCTCAAGCTTGGTATTTTGATAGATGTACGAGAACTGTAGTCCTGACATCTGTCAGTACTTTTAGGAGACTATTTTCCTGCTCTTTTGAGGCTTACTGCAATGGTCGAATTCATGGTCTCAACACAGTAAAAGCCTCTTGGCTGTGTTATTTCCCTGAAGGTGTTTTTTTCCATCTGCTTGAGTAAAGCTTATCCTTTATTTAGGCTTACAGAAATGTGGAATAATGCCTCCCCCTTCCTTCCAAATTTCAGTTGTTTTGGTGTTTTGTTTTTGTCTTTTAATTCCAGTCAGACAAGCTTAGAGCATTCAGAAGCTCACATTCTTGGCTGTAATAGAGGAGATCATGCATAAAGGGAAGAGAATTCCTGGGGCATTGCTTCCTTTCTAGCTGTGTCAGATGCTCACATGTAGGCATCAGGTTTGTATCAATCTACAAATTAGTCTAACATTTATCTTTAGTCCACAGGGATTTACTGGGCTAGCCTAGAAAATTTTATTCTCCATACAAAATATTTCTCATTGCTTGAATGTACTGCATACCATTAAAACATTTCCAAATCCAAAGTCCAGAAAATGCTTAGCTATTTCAAAATTGATTAGTGGCACTAATCTGTAGTAAGAGCAATTACCTTTTTTGCCTATAGGAGAAATTGGTAAGCTTGAATTAAGACTTGAGTTCATGCTGGAAACTGATGATGAAGATGATGATGTAGTCTTCCTTGGGAGACCACTGGCAACACGAGGACATTTCAGATATGTCATCTTCTTTAAGCCAGGCTGAATCAAAGGCAAAAAAATGCCCTATTTAACACATTATTTGTCTTGGTATTGTTACTTTTTACTTGTGAATTTTAGAGGAGCTCCTTAACTCAGAGTACATTTTAAGAAGTCAATTTTCTTAGAGAAAAATCATTGTATCTGGATTATTATACAGAACTGGAACATCAGATCTAGGAGGCAAATAGTTATTTTTATTCCTGCCACAAACTTCAGTATGGACTTTAAGGAATTAGAGAATAAAAGAGTCAGTCCAGGCACCAGTATATCAGAGTCCTGGTATTTCTATAGGTGATGGTTCTTGAGAAGCCCCTACCACATCTTCAGTAAAAACTGTAATGCATACTAGAGCCTAAGCTCTAAAGTAAAGCAATAAAATCCAAAATATATTCTATCAAAAGGCTGGGATTTGTGCTCACAAGGTCACTAACACAATTGTTTCCTTGCTATCCCAGAATACATTTCCATTGACAAGGATTAAAGAAAGCCTCTTTTATACATTAAGTGTAAAATTACACATGAAGTGTAACAGTGTAGTAATTTTACCAGCAACACAGCAGTGCCAGAAACCAGTTAGAAGAGAAGCCAAGAACTATAGTAGTCACAAAACCAGAATACAACAGAAAAGAAATTTACTTGTAAATGCTCTACAGTGTCATAATAGACAAAGTAATTGGTTACTACACCATAGTATCTGCCCTCATTTTTTGTTCTATATGTTTTCTGACTAAGGATCTTATGAGGTAGAGAAGCACCAGAAGATTAAAGTTTGCTTTTGAAAACAGAAGATTGTAGACAGGTTAAATATTTGCCCAGAACCTGACTTTACCTTGTCAATTGTCAACAAATTGCTTTTTCCAGAAGCAGATGACAATCTTGCCACTGGCAGTTTGCCAATTGCCTTTGTATTTGTTTCCTTAGTTTCCTGCTCCTCTGTTAGGGGTAAACTGGCATTTGTTTTAGGAGACACACAAATTTTAACAGGGCTTCTGTTAGGAGGAGCAGGTGCAGCATGTTCTTTGCCATCTGACACAAGTTTATGTGATGCCTTCTGAAAACAAGGTGGCAGCTGACATGCTGGGCTTTCCTGCACACAGTATGTCTCTCGTTTAACAGGCCTGGGACTTATTTCTATGTTTTTGTTTCTCAGTATCTTCAGCTTTGACTTTGAGTCCTCCACAAATGTTTCTACAATCTTGTTTTCCTGTTCTTCTGATTGGCTTATTTTGGTCTCCTCGTCCTTGCTTCCAGTCTCTATTTGCAGTGCCAACAAATGAGCTTCTTTGAAAATTTCCACAAATTTCTCTCCTTGAAGTGGGCTCCACATGAGTTTATCATCCAAAGCAGACACACACCTTTTTGCTTCAACACTGGCAGCAATACATCTTTCTTTGTGTCCCATAGGTCCAACAAAAACTTCATCTTCATTTCCACTACAAAGAAAAATAATTTAGCCCAGCACTGTACATGTGTCCATTTTGAAGGGTCTAGAGTACTTACATAACTTACCTTGTTGAAGAGAGTGAAAGGTCAAAATCAAACTTTTCATCAGTCAAAAGAGGAAAGTCTGAAATGATAAAAAGGATTTTGTCACAGCATGGATTCGCAATGAAAGTGATTGCATTATGCTTTTACAATTTGGTGAGTGATGTTAGCTGGCAAAAAAAGCTTTAGATACCAAGTTTAAAATATTAAACTTTAGAAAACATATTTTAGGTCCAAGAAATTTAAGGTACAATTGTGAATATGACCATAATTATGAGATGCCCAAATATTGTGAAACAGCTTAATGGTAATTTCTAAGCAGCTGTGACAGCAACATGGAATTCATCTTATCAGCAGCCTCCAATGAAAATAAGTGAGAACATGTCATCTAGAGCTATGTGACAGTGCATTTGTCCCATCCAGCAGTACTTTTCTTTTTCCGGTTACCACGGAACAGTAGCATGAGCCAGTGAGAAAGATTTCTTTTCTTATTAGTTAATATACATACACTAAATAAATCAGCAGCTGATGGATATGGGAGGAGCTCAGATCAGATATACAGAAGAGAGGTTGATGACATCAGTCACTGTTACACGAACTTTAGTTCCACAAGCTCCTCAGGAGGCTTCTGAGCCAGCCAACAGCAGCCCATCCAAGGAGGTGAGTACACAGAACATGATGTAAGGCAGACAGAGGATGTCTGCTGCTCTGAGCTGTCCTAACCTATAACAGGGGATATACCACACAGAGAATAACTCGACATGTTCTCCACCTACCATTGCTCAAGCAAATATCCAGTTTTTCTTCAGTCAAATGACTCAGGCTATGTACTGACATTTCTTTGTTTTCCTCCATAGTACCTGGAAAACATAGAAGTAAACATGCAAGAGATTAAGAAAAAACCCAAAACCAAACAACAGGGTCACAGACTTTGATGATACTGCTGAATTCGTGAGGAGGTAAACATTCCCTTTGAAGACTGTCATATTTAGGGACTGCCACACAGAACCACAGAACAGTTAGGGCTGGAAGAGGCCTCTGGAGATCGTGCAGTCCAATCCCGTGTGAAGGCAGGGTCACCTGGAGCAGGTTACACGGGAACGCCTCCGAGTGGGCCAGGAATATCTCCAGAGAGGGAGACTTCTTGACCTTCCTGGGCCGCCTATTCCGGCGCTCTGCCACCCTCGATGTGAAGTTCCTAATCACGCTGAAACGAGACTTCTTGTGGTTTAGTTTAATTTAGTGTCGCTACTCCTCCTGTGGCTGGGCACCACCGAAAAGGTGCTTTATGGGATGCCACACAGCTCACCGTCCCACCGGCCGCCCAACGCCCCACCTCAGGCGAGCTCGCACAGCCCCCCCCTTCCCCGACGGGAAACGGCCAAAGGCGCCGGGTCCCAGCCTGGGGCTCTGGGGAAGGGCCCGGGCCCGGGCCCGGGC
>VZRH01002122.1:192576-204321 GCA_013397555.1 Urocynchramus pylzowi
CGCCCCGCGCTCACCACTCGCCCCTCAGCGCCGCCGCGCACGAGCCGCGCCGCGCGCCCGTGCGCACTTGGAAAGCGCGCCCCGCTCACGTGACGCGCCCCGCGCGCCCTCATTGGCAGGTTCGAAGGAAACACGAACGCTTCCGGTGCATTCTGGGGCTTGTAGTTAGGTAGGGGCCACCAACGGCTGTTCTGCCGCGCTGCGCAGGCCGCACCGCCCTGTCCTCGCCCCTGGCGCGGGCTGTGGCCGCAGGTCGTCACCCCCGAGGGTCGTCCTTGCTCAGCCCCGCTTGCCTGGCCGGTCTCGGCAGCCGCGGTGGTGGCAGCAGCGCAAGGGAAAGCCTCAGCAGGGTGGGGGCGTTGCAGAAGGTGTCGCCATGAGGCCGTGCCTCGGGGAGCGGCCTGCGCGCCGATGCCTTTGGTTTCCTTGGCGCCTTTGCTGGATATGGTTGTCCTAGTAGCTTAACTTTAGGAGTGAAGCTAAACGGCGACTCAGCTTGGACATAAGAGGAATTTAATCCCAGCAAGCATGACAAGACGTTGGAGTGGGCTGCCCGGGAGGTGGGGGAGCCATCATCCTGGAGGCGTTCCAGGAAAGACTGGATGTGGCGCTCAGTGCCACGGTCTGGTGTCGAGGTGGTGCTCAAAGGTTGGACTCGGAGGTCTTTTCCAGCCTAACATTCTGTGATAACCCTTTCTGTGAGGGGGATATATATCTAATCCTAATGTGGCATAAGGAATAGTGAGATCCATGGATGTCAGTCCCAGCTACAGACTATTATTATCAGTCCCATTAAAGCAGCCTGACTGTTAGGATAGTTTTAAAAGTCGAACCATGTTCATAAAAAACACTAGGAAAACACCACTTTTCACATTTCTTCTGACATTTAATGCTGTGCAGTGCTTAGGGTTTTCTCTTCATGTGTGCATGGTATGAGAAATTGAGTTCCTGTTTTAAGTATTTTTAGATGACTAAATCAATCCGCTGGAATTTATCAGCTGAACAAGAATAGTTAATCATAACCTGCAGATTTTCATATAGATAAGATACTCTCCGGTCCTTTCTCCAATCGACCATTTGTCATTTTTTTACCTTTCATGGAGCCCCACAAGCAGTATGCATGTAACTTGAGGATATAGCAAGTATCCTCTTTATTGGCAAAGATGCACAGTAAATGGCTGGGACAAATAGGCTTCTGCTGAACATTAACGTGCTCGCCTCACACTTCTTCCTCCCTTGAAATGGCACAAGCAGCCCCTGGCTGGCAGTGGTCAGTTGCATGGGGAACTGTCCAGCTTAGTTCCTTGTAAAATAGGCCAATCCTCATTGGCACAGTTTCTGTCTTCCAGCTTTTTACATCAGAATTTTCAAACCATTCTCTTTGATGTTTTCCTCATTGCTCCTTGAATTACTCTTCTGGATGTAATTATTTCAATTTATTGATTTCTTTTATTTCTTTCCATTCAATTTAATGTCATTATAACTTCTACCTAGTCCATTTGTTTCACTTTTTTCTGTTTTCAAGACTTCATTTCCTTTCATGAAAGGAAATTCTTCATTTCCTCAAAGGAAATATTTCAATTTCAATGAGAATCAATTTGGAAAGGTGTGGTCTATTTCTCTGCACTTCATGTCATCCCATGCCATTTGATTGTTTTCCCTTTGTTGCAGATTTTTTTTTCTTTAAGTATTTCATTTTATCAATTTCTTCTCCTGTCTTTATGTTTGACTTCATTCTCTGATTTTGGGACTTCAGTAAATTTAATTTTGCTAATTTTTGTTCCTTTTCACTGCACCTCATTTTATCCCAATTGATTTGGTGGGAGTCACTGCCATTCCCAATTTTTTTTTTTTTCAATTGCCTTTTATTTTATATTGTATTTCCCTTCCAGAGTGTTTGTTACACTTTCTTCTCTGTTTTCATGATTTCATTGTTGAAATTTCTGAACCAAAGTGAAAAAATTAAAAGAGAATGGGATGACATGAAGCACGGGGAAATGGACCAAACCTTGCTGAATTGGTACTGTTTGAAATTGCAAGATTTCATTTCCTTTCACTAAATGAAGAATTTCCTTTTGTGAAAGGAAATGAAATCTCAAAGTCAGAGAAAAAAAGTGAAACAAATAGACTGGGGCAAGGTTATAAAGGCAAGAAATTCAATGGTCAAAAATAAAGAAAATTCTGAAATAAAGCTGTCATCAAGTGTAGGGAGATGACAAGAATTGCTCCCCTTTGCATGCCTTTTGTAGTTGCAATGTCCCTGAAGTTCTAGGCTTTGTGCTTTTCTCAACCCTAAGCCTTAGTCACATGGGTCAACAAACTCAGTCTTAATTTTCTGGAATGTGAGTGATTCCTCCAGGACAGATTTGGAAATTACTATTTGTTTTAATAAAACTAAAGGAACCAGTTAAATTTATATAAAAACACAAATGCTGTAACCAGGACATATGTGAAGGAAAGGCAAAAGCCTTTAGAAATGCACCAGAACTACAAGTTCAGATTTGTCTTAATAGCAATTATATGTGACAATAAGCTGAAAGTAACAGTTAAATGAGAAATACAGCTATTTTAAATATAGTTATTTTAAAGTTAAAGATGATGCAATAAAGTGTTTTGGGAAAGCAGGGTTTTGGTCTGACTTTATAAATTGCAAATTTAAATGTGTTTGTTTACAAGCCCTACAAATCATTACAGGGGCCTTGCACTGGTTATACTAAACCCACCACTAAGCCAGCTCATCATGAAACACCCAGCTTGGGAGAAATTCTGCATTGGCACAGCCTCTTGGTAATCAATGGCTCCAGGTGGTCAGGGAATAATACAAAGATGTGTGTGACTTTCTTACTAACCCTAGATGTCAAAATGTGGTTTTTTGTGATGCTATATTGTTTATTGACTGCTTATTGAATGTGATCATATGATAAAAGTCAAAGTTTTTTTAAAAAGCCCTCTGTTTTTTTCATAAAAAATATTTGAGTATTAGAGCACATGTAAGTGATGGTGGCTTGAAATTTCCCTCAAGGCAATTTAAACCAAATTGCAGTTGTGGAAAGGAACTAAGTTTTACCCCAAAATAGCTTGTGATCTAATAGAAAGTAATTCTAAGTTACAGCTCATCCTGCATTTTTCATCACCACCACCCTCCATCTGTGCATTACTTGTGTTGTTATAAATTTGGCAACACTTCAGCAGCGAGCTACTGTTTATAACAAGAGATCCCAGCAGCTAAAAGAAGCCAGTCATTGGGATTACTCATACCTTGCCTTGTGAACTGCCCAAGGGCATTTCTTGAAAAACTGTGTCAAAATCAGCCTTAGAAACCATTAATTTGAGAGCTTTCATTGACACATAAGAAGTGTTCCGAGATTATTGTTGGTCAAGTTGGTGGGCTTGGAAAGAAGATTCTTTTTGTTGGCACTGAGAGAAAATTTTCTCATTTTGTGCAAGGAAACAAGGATAAAATAAGCTTTTTTCCTCTCTGCAAGAAGAAATCTGACGCAGTGGGAACTCAATCACCCGGACACCATGAATGCTTGCAGAAGGTAAGCTGCATATACTGCATTCCCCTCAGGTAGGAATAGAAAAGCAACTATTGCCAGAATATTCCTCTCGTGGTCTTCACATGATGCTCCCAAATGACCATGAACTGTGTTATTTGATTTGCAGCTACACATGACAGATTGTCCTGATAAAAATGTTAAATGTCTAATTCTGCAATTACCTTCTGTAAAAGCTCAGCGGCAGAACTTCTGTTTTATTGATTAATTCTCTTTTGGAGATTGCATTTCCTAGTCTTTCAGTTTTAACAAATTAGTTTTGACAGCTCTCTTCCAAGTGTGCCTAAGTATGTAATTTGTGGTTTAAAGTTCTTTTTCGCTCCTAAGCTCTATCTGTGCTAACATTTGTGGTAATCTCTACTCTTGTGTCATAGTAACAGCAGGAACACGTATGAACCAGACCTGCAATACATCCAATCCATCTCATACCCCTTCCTAAGAAATGTGAAAATCACAAGCTAGTTAATGTCCTTTTGACATTCCAGTTCAGATGCAATTGTGCACATTAAACATTTCTTTTCTCTTAAAAAAAAAAAAAAAAAAAAAAAAAAAAAAAGCAGCAGGAACAAGGACTTAGCACTGGGACTTAGCAGGCAATTTTCAGTGAAGATAGTAACTGGAGGTCAGTTATTGTGAGATAATACTTGTGAGATAATACACAATATCTATTGTTGCCATAGGTGAATACTTCTAGTTTCAAACCCTTTGGGAAAGGTGACAAAGCAATGTCAAATGTTACTGCAGAGAATCCTGCAGATATGCTTTATGTTGTTACTCCTGACTGGTATCTTTGCCTAATGAAAACCTTGACACAAGTCCCCTCTGAAAAGCAGAGATAGAAAAACATGCCAGAACAGGATGGCAAGATCACATGCTGTGCTTATTCCTGTACATTAAAGCTTTGGAAACTGTAATTTTTATTTGAACCCTGCCACTTCCATAATATTGCAAAATGAAAGGGTATGGTTTTTTCTCATACAATGATCTGTATCAATAGTGAGGAGTAAGAACACTGTTTTTCCTCTAACAAGCCCATGCCCAGTCTCTGTGCCTGTCAGTTGGAGAGAAATACCAAATGGCTGGTAAATGTTTTGCATTTCCAATTATAGAAATTATTTCATTAGCTCCAGACAATTTGAAGAGCTCTTTCCCAAATCTAGTCAATGATTCAATGCACACTCTGGATTTCATTACAAACACTACTGAACTGTTAATAAAGAATAATAATTCTTAACCTTAATCTTGCTTTTTGTTACGTCAGGATACATTCTCTCCGTGCTCACAGACAGAAAACTAATGGAAACAGAAGTGAGAACTGGCACAGCACCTCTGGGTTCAAGCACCAGCATGGAGATGATCTTGTTACAGTCCACACCCTTTACACAGTGATCATCATGATCCTTCTAGCAGCACTCTGGGGAGCCTGGTCAAGAAAGGATTCATCCTTATAGCAGCAATATAGCAACTTTCTTTGTCAAATATTTAAAGAAGTATTTGTCTCAATTATCCATACTCAAGAGGTACAAAAAAATGGTCTCAGCATATTTCAGTTTACTTGAAACTGCTTAAATGGTTGCCACTTGAGGAAGTGAATCTGTGAAGCAATTTAACAAGCCATGTACAGAACATGATTTTGTGAATAACAGAGACCTGTTCGACCTGTACACATTTATATCACCCTCAGCATGTATAGGAAACTTTAAGCATGATATTCTAGAAAGAAGACTTCTGTTTTATTGGTCAATATTTTGTATGTCCACCCCAGCTTTCCATTTGTGAACTTGCTGAGTCTCTACCTCTGCTACGTTTGCCCGTCCCAAGCCATGATGAAACCGTGCCTGATGAAACAGCCCTGGTTGATTTATCAGTAACATTAGAGATATAAATTAAATAATTTTAATGTGTTCAGTGTGCTTACAGTGCATACACTGTAAGCAGGGAAATAATGTGCTGTGTCACAACAACATAGGAAAAGAACAATCAACAAACCCAGCTATTCTGCTGGCAAAGGAAGATCACTGAAAAAGTCAAATTCTCCATCTCCATTGCTGAAGAGAGTTTATATGGGACTTGCATCCATTATTTTTAACTTATGGTAATGACTTTGTAAACTCGGGAATAAAATGATGAAATAAGCTGCTTTTGTGAATCCTTTGTCACAGAACCAGCTGGCTCAGTCTTCATCTTGTATATATTTATCTGCAACCACTTGCTTTTCCATAATTCATTAACATCACATGGCAGCACCAGCTCCTACGTACACCAGCCCATCAGTGGTGGTGGGGGCATTCCATACTCCCACATTTTCAAGGAAGTAACCCCACTCAGACAGCCTGCAAGCTTTCTTGACATAGAGCCATTTGGCAGTTTCTGTTCAACTTTTTGTTGGTTGTCTACACCTGATGAGCACACATTAGTGGACTGGCAGCTCTGAGGGACAGTGACTATTGGAGACAATAGTCCAAGCCTTGGGAGACTAAACTCAGCTTAAACCCCAAATTTTAGCATTGCCTAAACTAATACAGAGTATCCCAATTAAAACAAAAACAAAAACAAAAAAAAAAAACCCAAAACAACAAACAAACAAACAAAAACCCAACAAAACTCTGCAAGATATTTAGACATTTTACAGACTCAGATACACATTTGTAATTAGGTAGTACCTGCAGACAATACAATTCTTAAAGTATTGTGTACCCCATTTTGGTATCCATCCATAATCAGGAGGCTACATAAACTACAATGTCTCTGAGCTCCAGGAGTGTTACCAAAGGTCAGTGGAGCACCAGAGACACCGGTGTCAGCTCTCAGCAGGCAGTGAGGTGGTGGAGCTGGTGCTCCTCCCTGCCTGCACAGACACCCTTGTTAAGGCACCACCACCACCTCAGCCTGCTCTGACATGGGAGCAGTGCTTTGATGGTGCACCCTGCAGAACAGCACACAAAGGAACACTTCAGAAAACAGATGATTAGCCCATTAAATACACTGTCACAGAACACAGGGACCCAGTCATAACCATGCAGGATGAACCTTACAAGTGCACACAAAAGGATGGGCCCTCTCTTGTCACTGTATGTTTGAAGTGCAGGAGATGGGAGAGGGACCTACACATTCTGACAGCAGCACAAAAACCCCCAGTGATCAGGGTTGTGGGACAGGCAATGGCCTCAGTGTGCTGGAAGTCAAACACAAAATCCCAAATTCATCCCACCAAGGGAAAAAAATACCTAGAACAATTGTCCACACATCATGATGTAGCATTTAGCTGTTAAATTTATAAATTCTGCAGGTATAATCCTGGCTCTGAAGCACTGGAAATCAAAATAAAGTATTGAAAATACTTCAGTTTCCTCTTTCACCTTGTGAAAGGAGGAGATGAGGTATGAAAGTTCAGAAGACACTGCTGCAGAACATTAAATGTTTTGAAAAACATTTTTCTTATATTTTTGCTTTTCTGGAAAACAGCTTTGGTTGATTTATCAGTAATATTAGAGATATAAATTAAATAATTTTTAATGTGTTCAGAAAGACAGCTGTATCTTTGCAGGGTGAACAAAATCGACTTTTATTACCAGTTTTTGTAAATACCTCATTTAACTTGCATAATGCAACCACATCTAGTGAAAACCTGTGGTCTTGCAGGGCATAGACCCAAATTATCTGCCTGACTGAATAACAGTAGAAACTTCAGCTCCCTAAATAATTTCCTGTAAATCCACCCATGAAAACACCTCATTTGGGTCTCACAGTAAATCACAATTTAGCTTATGTTAACAGTAACAGACTACTTACCATCTCTACACCAATGAAATAGATGGAGAAACAGAATCTGGGAACCCAAGTTTGGAACTTGTGTGTCAAAACTTTTATGCAGTGATCATTTTATTACTATTTCTCCTGTATTTAACAGACCAGACAGATGTTTTACATGTGTTCAAAAAAGGCAGTGGCTTAAGTAAGCCTGTCTGCTGTTATTTTAAACTAACAAAAACATTGTAGTTCGGCCAGTGAATCTTATGATCTATTCCATGCACCAACTGGACTGTCAGAAAAGGAAAACAAGTCTCTTATTTTCCATGGTCATTCTCACATGCTGATGTGACACACTTTTGAAGACTCAAGTCCTTCCAAGCTCCATTTTTTACTACTGCATCACATTTCCCTTTAGAGAGGATGATGCATTCTGTAAAGTCATCTTTAAAGCAGGATGTCAGCACAGCCATTTGTCCCTAATCCTTTGATAAACCTTGTAATTCCCTTAGTACTTCGTAACTCAATTTGCCATTGGTCTGGTTGGTAAGAAAAGGATGGTATTTGTATTACTGTGTTTTAACTAAGGGAAGACTTAAATGAAATCAAAATGCAAAACTGAAGCTATACATTTCTGTATTAAACACAGACAAAACCAGGTCTATATGTCAGTTCACTGGTCTGTTTACTGTACTGTTATCAACTCTAAGACCTACCTCTCCTTCAAAATGTATGTGTAAGAATGTGAGGTATTCTCCTCCAAAGATCTTTTAAGTATACAAATCATAATACCTCAGAAAACATCAGGAAAAAAAAATGCAGACAGCTATAGTTTTATGCACATCTCAGAAAAACAATACAGCATAAAAATAACAAACAGTATGGATTTCTACATCATTAGGACAGTAGTTGTAATTAAACATAATGTATCCATGTGATTAAATGATACACATTCACAGCTGTTGCACCTGGTGACTACTGGAAATCAACAGTCCTCCTAGATCCCTTTGATGGCCTTTCCTAGCAGTGGTTCAAAAAACTAAGTTTTATGTCCTTTCAGAATACTATGTAAGATCTATTGACAATTTAAGTGGATACAACCTATGATGGAAATTTGTCTGTGAATTCTGCACCTGTGACCAGGCTCTGTGAGCTCAGCATCACCATGCATAAACCAGTGTTATGAAGTAAAAGCACCACTCCTTATCCTTTAAAGCCAGCAATGGATGACATCAGACTGTCAGGTGCTAACACCACCAAAGCATTATCCACACTGGCCTTACCCTTCATTGTACACATGTGTGATGCCCCTGCTCCACACTGCCACTGGCTGGCACAGCACCCCTCTGCCCCTTCCTGTCCTCAAAGGGCGGGCAGCAACTCTATCCCAGCAGCACAAAGAGGGAGATGCTGCTGATTGTTTATGGAAAAATTCCTCTTTCTAGTCCATCAGAAATACTTGGGCTGTAAAGATGCCTTTTCTGGCAGTAGTATTGTTAAAAGGGTATCATCCATCGGGTTGCCAAACCAAAACAAATCAGAGCACAGTTAATAAAAATGATTCACAGTGTTTGAACTCTCTCTGGGACTACCAAAACATTTGACAAAAGACACAATGAAGTACAAATTTCCAAGTCTTTTGTGCAAGTTCAACTAAAAGTACTGCCAACTCTCCCTTGTCAAGAAAAAGACCGAAATGTCAATGGCAAATTCTGCTTGGCGTGCTCTCTGTGCTTAGAACACAGCTCAGGTTACCCTTGTGTCCAAGCTTGGTTAAAGCCCAGATGTCATCACACTACTCAGTACTACTTCACTTCCTCTGAAATTTATTTCCACCTTTTCACAAAACATCTTTTGTTGACATTCTGCAAACAACACTATCCAACAAGGTGCCGATTTTTTCTTCCTGTGGAGTAACTTTGTACATCTGCAGAAAAAAAACAACAAGAAAAACAGGAAAGATGGGTAAGGAAGAAAAAAACTGATGACATACCTTCTAAAAATATGTACACAAGAAAAGATTATTCCCCTCTCCCCCACTTTTATATTGGAAATTCCTATCTTCTTGTGACTGCAAGACAAAATTTGGATTGAAGCAAATTCTGAAACTGCAAGAATAAGGAAACCTGTGAAGCTGAATGAGAGCAGCACTTTTAGCTCTGTATGTTAAATGCTATGATTTGTCCAATTTTATTCATATGTCTCCTATCAATACTTTGACATACATGATAAAGATGATTTAAGTTACTTCAATTTTATCATGTAGAAGACATATGCTGCAAAATACCTATTTAGCATATGGTAATCTGTTGAGAGCATATCTGCCCCAAGAGAGCTCCTAAGAGCTAATTAACCTGTTTTTATTTTAACCACCCCTACCAGGACTATCTATGTACTTAAGCTTATGAAACTGCTCAGGACTGAAATATTCAATGAAATTAATATTTGCCTGAAAAATAGGAATCAAAAGTGCTTGGATGGTAGGCAGCAATCAGGAATTTATTTTTATGCTCTATTTTCCTGACAACATTAATAATTTGAAGACTTAAACTTGTGATGTTAGGGTGTGACAACTAAAATTTGTTTCAACTAAAAAACCCTAAGAAATAATCAAGGTCTGCTTAAAACAAGTTTTCAGTTGTGCTAAAGAAATACAGATCCTAAGTTAATTATGTCTGTTGATATTTAATCAGACAACTAAATAAACTGTCCCTTTTCTCCATGTCAGTCTTCTCTTTTGGCTACACACCTTTTTAACTTTGGCAGTGTCTGTTAGCTGGGGGAGTTCATCCAGGGAAACCTGCTGGCCTTCCACCTGAGATGCTATATCTGCCAGATTTACATTCTTGTCTCCATCCACGACCAGCACAATGAGTACTGCTGTGTCGCTGTCTGAAATGCCAAACTTTTTAAATGCATCTGAAATCTGAAAAAAGAGAAAAAAAAATATTATGAGTCACTTTCTCACTACATATAAGGAACCTTTTCAGTTACTGTGTCAGATACACCAAGAGTATAAATTGACAGACATGTGACATTCTGACAAGCTACGAACCATAACAGCACATTAGTGTTATTAAAAACAACAATTAAAAACTTCTACTAGTAGCTATGTAGAGTGTTAAAAGAATACATGTACTTAGTTTGGCTGTGTGGATCTTAGCAAGCTTTTCTGGTAAAAAAGAAATTTGTTCAATAAATCTTACATTGTTGCTTGGTGAAAGGCTGAAAATAATTTCTGCATAGAGCGTTCTGGTCTTCATTTTACCTATCTTCTGTAGATGCACTGCTTTGTTGGCTGCCACAAGAATCTGAAAAGGATCTACAATCTGTAAAACACAACAGAAAGAGTTATACAGAATTAACTTACTGTTTTGAAATCTGAGAAAAATCCTGACCACTTCATTTTGATAGCCTAATTCTAACAAAAAAAAAAAAAAAAAAAAAAAAAAAAAAAAAAAAAAAAAAAAAAAGAAGACCAGATTCTGAAACTATTTATGGGTTAAATGAGAACAAAGGCACCAAATAGTAGATTTTAGACAGCACGAATTAATTAGCACTAGAGTTTACACATGAGGCAGATTTAAACTCCACCAAGTATCCAAGCAGGATGTGAAATTAATCAAAACAATGTTTTTGGCCAGTCTTGCCAAGGCTCTGTTTTACGAGCCGACCCGTCCGCTGCAGGAGGCAGTAGTGAAATCACAGGAGGGCACTCCGCAGGGCCGGGAGGACGCGCACAGCATCTCGTGTGACAGCGACCGAGAGCACTGCCAGCTGCGCCTGGAGGGCTCCCACGGGCCCCGCCACTCCGGCAGGGCGGCACCCGCCTCCTCTCACCATCGCCGGGTTTAGCAGCGCTCCCTCGATGCATCCTTCCATGGCCTTTTTCCGCAGAGCAGCGGCATTTTTCACGTGCTGGAAGAGGAGCAGCGTGACGCTGCGGTCGGGGAACAGCTCCAGCCGGTGCGTTCGCTCCATGCCCCAGGGTATCGGCCGCTCGTCCCGCGGAGAGCACAGCGCTAGCAGCACGCGGCCCCTCGGCCCGGGGGCTCAGGTTCCCGACAGGAATCCCCGTTCCCCGTTCCCCGGCCCGCGTCCCTTCCCGCCCGGCCGGCTGCCGCCCTCGCCCCTCCCCGGAAGGGCGGCCCCATCGCGGCCGGCGCCGAGCCGGCATGGAGCAGGCCGAGGCCTACGGCTTCTCGGGCGCCATGAGCGGCGCCTTCCTGCTGTCGTGCCTGCTCTTCGCGGCCGTCAGCCGCCGACAGCGCGGGCCCTACATGGACGAGGTGTTCCACGTCCCGCAGGCGCAGGCCTATTGCCACGGCCGCTTCCTGCAGGTCAGCGAGGGGCGCACCCGTGCAGCAGCAGCGCCGCAGCCGCTCGGGGCCGAGGGTGGTGGAACGCGGGTTTTGTAGCGGGGGAGCAGCAGCAGCCG
>VZRH01002122.1:204395-226731 GCA_013397555.1 Urocynchramus pylzowi
AGGGGCCGGGCCGGGCCGGGCCGGGCCGGGCGGGGCGGTGCGGCCGTGGCGCGGCCCCGTAACGCGGTGTGTCGCCTTGCAGTGGGACCCCATGATCACCACGCTGCCCGGCCTGTACCTGCTCTCGGTGGGAGCGGTGAAGCCCGCGGCCTGGCTCCTCGGCTGGACGGGAAGCGTGGTGTGCTCTGTGGGAATGCTCAGGTTTATCAATCTCCTCTTCAGTGCTGGGAACTTCTATTTGCTGTATTCGCTTCTGTGCAAGATCCATCAGAAGAATAAGGTACGGTCGAAGTAAAACAATGTTATGTACTCGTACAAGCAACTTCGATGGCTTAGTGTATGTTCCCTTCACTACATATGTGGGGTGTTCTCAGTTTTATATAACTACAAGTACCACCACCAGATTGGCCAAGCAGGCACATTCCTATTCTCTAATTTTTTTTTTTAATTTTTTTTTTTCTCACACAAGGTGCAGTCCTCTAAAAATTCATGCTTGCACATAAGTAGAAGGAGTCCTGTTGAAATAAAAGTTAGCAGATATGCAGACTTATTATCCAAAGGTCTGGATGCTCATGTCGTTGGAATTGCTTAAGAGTCCTCACAAAACCTGAACAGCGGCTCCTCAGCTGCTCTGTAAGCAGCCCGTGTCATTTAAGGGGAGCTCTTCTTTTTCAGCTGCAGGCATTTGGATTTGGCCTTGTTGAATTTCATCATATTTTTGTTAGCCCTTTCCTCCAGCCTGTGTGGGTCAGTCTGGATGACACCTGTGCTCTTGAGCAAAGTGTCTGGTCCTGCTCGTACAGTGCCAACTACAGGCTTGGTGACAGTGTACTCCTGCTGCTTTCTTGTGTTTGATAAAGCCATTAAACAGGACAGCTCCCAGTATTGATTCTGGTGGTACTTGGGTTGTTACTGTCCTTTGGGTAGAGGGTAACCAGCTCATCATCCAGCCAGTTCTTACCTGTCTAGCTGTCCACACATCCAGATCATAACAGTTCAGCTTGCGTACAAGAATGCTGTATATTTAAAAATCTGAAGTAAATTGTTTTAGTGATTAATGGCCTATTTAAAATTCTTCACATTATTAAAGTTACTTTGACTTTTAACCAAAACCTTTTTTTTCCTGTTCCCTGATAACGGAAGGATTCCTTTACTATAAAGAAAATTAATGTATTTTCTTAGAGAAAACCTCTTCATTTTTAAACAAATGATAACTGTACAAAATTAAATCAGATTAAATAAATGGTTTCCACTTTTAATTTTGTATTTCAGATTGGAAACATAAATGTAAGAACAAGTTTCATGATGGTAGTCTAAGCATTTAGTTATCCTTTGACATTTCTTTGACTTTAGTGTTTTCTCTATTCCTCTTTCTTGTAAGGTGATGAGTGACTGTTTCACCCCACACTACATCATTCAGAAACATCATGCAGCATTTTTTAATGTTGGGATTTGTGTTGTTGTCATGTAGCAAGTGGAATAATTGGGAAGAGTTTTTAACATGCATGGTCTCCTACCTTTATTAAATTTTTTTTTGTGACTCATTAATTATAATGGGGATAAATAATAAAAGCTACATCAAAGATCAGAAACTTGGAGTTGGCCTCTCTGTGGACTGGGTTCAAAAGAGGTGATAGTAGAGACACAGAATGGTGCTGTCACACAGATAAACAGAATCTCCTGGTGAGATTGCAGGGGAATAAACCATTGTCTTCTGCCCATTAATGTAGGCTTTTTATCCAAAGTATGGGAGCAGTTATGCCCCCACCATGATTTTAATACCACAAATATGTGCACACCTGACATATGAAAGAAGTTGGTGTATTTTCAGTGCCATCTTTTTAAATCACCTGCAGTACTGTTCTGTGCTTTTCACTTGGATTTTAACATTGTGTAACTGTATTAACATAGCAGGACCTTTAGAAAAACACAGCATTTCTGCAATAATGGAAACAAGGAACATAGGAGATGTTATATTGTGTTCATGGAATTCTCAAGAGTTATACTGGTTTTCTTCTAATATACTAGTTTATTTTATTGGGCATTGTCTAACCACATTTTTCTGCTTCTTTTTTAGGCTGTGTCTGGTTTCCAGAGAATCTTGTCTGCATTAACTCTTGCAGTGTTTCCCACCCTTTATTTTTTTACATTCCTTTATTATACGGATCCAGGATCAGTATTTTTTACTCTTTTTTCCTATTTAATGTGCCTTTATGGTAACCATAAAACTTCTGCTCTCCTGGGATTTTGTGGCTTCATGTTTCGTCAGACAAATATTGTATGGACAGTTTTTTGTGCTGGAAATGTTGTTGCGGAGAAGCTAAATGAAGCCTGGAAGATTGAGTTGCAGAAAAAGAAAGATGAAAGGATTTCTTCCAGGAAAGGATCATTTTCCGATTTGACCAGAATACTGCAGTTTCTTGTTGAATATCTCTTGTCACCCAAAAATTTAGTTGCACTTACTGCTGTAACTTGGCCATACATCATATTAGTATCTCTCTTCTTTGTTTTTGTCTTCATCAATGGTGGAATAGTTGTTGGTGATAGAAGTAGTCATGAAGCCTGTTTGCACTTTCCTCAGCTGTTCTATTTTCTGTCCTTTACTGTTTTTTTTTCATTCTCTCATTTACTGACCCCTACTAAAGTCAGGAAATTCCTTTTGTCATTACGAAAGCACCCTGTGCAGTATAGCCTAGTCACTGTCATCTCTTTATTCCTGATCTGGAAATTTACCTATGTCCATAAGTATTTACTAGCAGATAACAGACATTATACATTTTATGTCTGGAGAAAAGTGTTCCAAAGACACGAGCTTGTAAAATACCTATTAGTTCCATTCTATATATTTGCTGGCTGGAGTTTTGCTGATACACTAAAAGCAAAATCAATATTCTGGATCTTAATGTATTTTGTATGTTTATTAGCAGTCACAGTTCCTCAAAAATTGCTAGAATTTCGTTACTTTATTTTGCCATTCTTAATATATAGGCTCAATATTCCATTTGTGTCTCCATATAGACAACTTCTGGAGCTGGCTTTTTATATTTTAGTAAATGCTGTAACTTTTTATCTTTTTCTAAATAGAACATTCCAATGGGAAAATAGTGATGAAGTACAGAGATTTATGTGGTGACTCTTTTTTTTGATACTTTTATACCTGTAGGAAAACACAGTTCTGTTTCAGGACTGGACTCTAGGATGAAACAATGTTTTGCATCATGTAAGGACTGTTTTCCCTAGCTGGAATTGGGAAGTAAGCTCTTTGCTTATATTGTTGCAACCAAATGCAAGATTTGTTATAATGTGAAGATACTCCATATATTGAATTTATGAAAATTTTAAAATTCAATATGAGGGAAAATGTGAGAACACCTTTCTGTAATTAGTGTAAAATAAGGGATATGTTTACTGCCATTTTTCATGGTAATGAAATATTATATAACATACCCTTGAAGGTATAATACTTTATGTTTCAGAGGTTTCTCTTTTGCAAAAGAAGGATTTCAATCTATTCAACCTTTTTGTTTATTTATCTATGTGCATATTTATTCCTCAGATCATGCCATTTCCTTCTAGGTTTACTAGTGGTCACAGTATAACCCACTATTAAAGTACAATCTTTTCAAAGCCTCCTACGTCTCACTGAGTTTTCATTACTTTTTTTGTCAGTAAATGCTTACATTAGTTTTGTAAGCAGAATGGGCTCTTAAACCACTAGAGAATTATGAACATTTTATTTCAAACTGATATTTAGAAAACACAGCGGATGCTATGAGTGTGTACCTTCTTTGGAGGAATAAGTGTTCCTGTACAATAAAACATAAATGGCAGTTGATAATGTGACCTGTTAGAAAGGGAGTAGTTTACAGATGTCAGACTGCAACATGCAGTGGATTGCAGCCCTCTTAAATAATTGAGCTTTTGTGTCCTGTGGCTCTGTGCTCACAGGTTTGTGCTGAAATCGATTCTGAATGCACTTCTGAGTTGCACTGAGTGTTTCAAAGATCTTTGATGTGTGATCTTCAAGAAGTACTAATGGCATTATTGAACTATTCTTTTAAGTATTTTTCATGTTTAATGGAACTTGAGTATATATAGTCTGTTTGACAAAGCTGAAATGCAATGTATATAGACATACATGCATGTATATATATGTAAAGGCATCTAGCGTGCACTGTTGTCAGAGTAAATGAAGGCTTTAATGGTTCCTGTAAGTAAATCACTTATATTAAGTCTCAAAAATATTTGATTGCTAAAGTATGTGGCAGGGGAGAGTGGTCTCCAAAACTTCAGGCACTGTGTAGTTTCTTTAAATTCATTATTGAAGTACTGACAATACTTCAGCCAAACCTGTGCAAACATCATATTGTTGCCACTCAAGTCCCTGTGAATTGGAATAGTTTCTCAAGAGGTCAGTTCTGGGCAGTTACAGGCTCAGGTCAGCACTGTTACTGTTATACCACCAGGATCCGTGCCCTGGCTCCAATTCCTTCCCTGTGCCAGCTCTGTGATGGGTGTGGTGAGCTCAGATTCTATCAAAGCCTTTGCAACCCTGTTTCTCCTAAGGAAACCTCCAGCCGCTCTTCCATGAGTAGGTGTGTTTGTGTTGAGTTCAGGATGTTTGCCAGGTCACTTTTCACTTCTTGGCCTTTTGCCAGCCTGGTAATTTGTTGTCAATGTGTACCATAGGGAAAGCCATTTTCAATCAGTCCCTATTTTCTTCTTCAGGTTCAAGGGACAAAAGAGACCTGAAATAGATTGTTTTTGAAGAATCCAGTGTGGTTCTGGCAGAGTCCAGGATGTTGTGATTTCAGTATCACAGATTTGGGAGAGGAAGTCTTGTGGGCCTTCTGCTTCCAATTTTGTTTTTGTATGCCATGCCAATAAAATCATAAGATAAAGAGCATTTGCCTGCTTAAGTACAACTTCATTTGTGCCCTGAAATACTGAGTTGGAATGGTAACATGGAAAAGCATGGGGCTCTGTCTAGTATTCCAAGTTGTATCTTAGATCCAAGGGTTTTTTTTCTGGTTTTATGTAGGGGAGCAGGTGTTAATTCCCTTGAGAAAAAAATAATCCCTTGCAAAGATCCCTGTGTAGTCAACAGGTGTTTAATCCAGCGTGTGTGCTTTTACTGGTTTTAAATGCCATCCATGATCAACTTTGTTGAGAGACTGTTCATGCTTCCTATTTTTAACAGAAGTAGCAGCCGTGTTTCAAGTGAAAAGAACCAGTTTAAATATGTACAATTTTAAAAAGAATTTTAAAACTTTTTTTTTGTTGTGAAAAGTGAATGCAAAATGTCCACCAAAATTTAGAGCACAATACCTTTGTAATGAGCTCCACCCCAGGAGACACTAGAAAAATTATACATAGAGATGTCTGTGACCTGTTGGGGCTCTTTAACCAGTACTGTGAAATGGCATAATATTTTATAATGGAATTTATCATTATACTTACAGTTTTTAATTTAAAAGTACAATTATGCTTAATATATTTTGCTCACTTGAAAGCAGGCTGAGTTGATAAAAGTTTATTTAAAGAGGGCCGTTGATGAATTACTCAAGTATGAAAGGAGAATGTATTTGTAGAATAAAGCTACATTTTCACTTTTGCTTATGAGCCTGAAGGTGTTTGCAGGTAATATTCAATGTCAGCCAAGTCAGTCCAGAAATCAGAGGGGTTATATTTGTATCAGAATGGGTCATAAAGAAAGGTCTCCAAATTCCATCAGTATTTCATAGAATTTTGACAAATAGCAGTAACACTGTTGAAATCCATTGAAAAATGGATTTTAGTATTTTGTATTTTGCCCCTGAAATATTTTCATTTTTAAATTTATTAGCTGTTTGCCTTAAAGACATGCAGAAAGGACTGTATTTATCCCAGTTTATGTTGCCAAGGTCTTCTAGATTCAATGGAACCATAATTGCTTACTTTAGGCTAATTCTCAGCAGGTGTCAATGAAATTTCTTACAACAGCTTTAAAATGTTAATTTCTTGTAAATTTTCTTAGTTATCAATTTAGAATAAAATCACATTGATTTCTTGAAGTATTCGAGGTAAAACCAAAAATAGCATAGCTAACATTTCTATAATGGCTGCTTTGAAAATAAAGCTCAGTTTTAATTTTTCTTAGAAATAAGATGATTTTTCAGTAACCTGGAATAATAAAATAGTTGAACAATCACAGCATGGCTGAATTGTTTTGAAGTAGAGGAAAAAATACAAACAATTGAACATTTTTTTTCTTTTAGTTAAAAATAAGTCGTTATTCAGCAAGATAGAAAGTTTGATAGTCCTTTATGCTGTGAACTGCATTTGCTGCTATTTGTAAGCGTTCTATATTTCATTCCTTTTAACTTCTCTGACAATACATGTTATTGTTCAAAATTAGCAAGAGTTTTATACCATAAGAGATGCTGAAATATTTTTTATCTGTTAATTTTCTAGAGGGTTGATAAATAAGATGGATTGCTTCTGTTAGAAAGTGAGGAAAAGGTATTCTCTAGTGTCTGGGGCAGTTGAATTTTGTCCTGTTAATGCAGCTCTGGTGTTTTTCATTGTTCACAAGGTGGCAGTCCTGTGCTGTCTTGTTGAGGTGACCAAGTGCTTAGTGCAATGCTGCTTGAAATCATAATATTGTTCCAGCAACATACTAATAATTAGAAAACTTCAGGTTCTCTCATGGCTGGTTGCTTGTTTTAGTGACTGATTTAACTATAATATCCTTGTTAATTTAAAATACATATAGTATGTTAATTTTACTGGAACAAGTTTTGTTCATCTTTAAAGTGTCTTTCCTGCATTTTTTTCTGTTTGTGAAATTTTCATGTCTGCTCTAAGAGAACAAAATGAAAATTGAAGGCCTGCTGTTGTAAAGATATAACTTTTATCAGATTAGCAAATTTACTTTGGGTGTTTTATTATCAAATTTCACAGTATTCTTATTTTCTTTGCATATTCATTCTATTTGTTTCTGTCTAAGAAGAAAAAAACCCTGAAGGACGAATTGAGAAAAGCAGAATAATTATGCTTTTGAGACTGACACGTGGTGACTTTCTAAAATATTCACTCTTATTTGGGTGATGCACATACAAACTATAAATACAAACTATATACATGCAAACTATAAATGCTCAAGTGTCTGTTGCCCCTATAGTAGTCGATATACTGTCTTCTAAATGCTTCATCTAGTTCTTGTGTAATGAAAAATTGTAAAGTCCAGTCCATGAAAATGCTTCTAGTTATCTTAAACTTTGTCTATATTCAGCATCCTATTTTTTTTTTTCTCCTGAAAAACTTTGCACTCCTTGCTTATCCCTTGTTAGATAAGACATGCTTTTTATTTTCAATTCAGTGACATTTTTCTGTCACCTGAGGCATGTTTTATATAAAAACATCCTTCTTAAAAGTATGCTTTAGATAGATGCAGATAATTGGTTTTGCTAACAAACATCCTTTTGCAAACAAAAATGATCTCTGTGAGACAGAAATGCTAATCTACCTAGCCATGTGTAGCTAAAATGCCCTTAATTTGCCAGTTTTTCTGCTTGATCTCAGAATATGCTCAGGACCTCACGCTGTTCCTTCAGCTTCACAGATAGCTGGGATATGAGGAGCAGGAAGCAGGAGGGAAAATGTTTCTGCAGATCATGGTCATGGCAGTGCTGCCATAGCTGGGAGTGTGCAAGGCTGCCAGGAGCAGGAGTGAGTGGGTGCTTCTGGGGCTTAGAGGGCATCCCTGAATTTAGCAGAGCACTGTGGCTGGCTAAAGTACCTGTGACAGGGGAGAGCTGCTTGCCATACATGAGTGGGAATGTCTTCTGCAGCTGCCAGGAGAATCTGCTTGTTGCTGGAGCTGGCTGGATCTCTGGGAGAATGATCCTGCTGAAATCTAACAGAACTGGTTTGTTGGAAGATGTTTTAGCACTTCACTGTGCATCTGTAAATAAAAAACTTTTGTTGCTGTGTTCAGGAAATGTGAGATTACTTGAAACACAGCTGTGTGTCACAAATAGGGAAGGAGTTACTTTCATTTTTATGGATTAATAGAATCATTAAGGTTGGACAAGACTCATAAGACCCTTGAGTCCAGCTATCAACCCAGTACCACCTTTCTCACCACTAAACCATATCCCCAGCTGCCACATTTATGCACCTTTTGAGCCCTTGGAGGGATGGTGATTCCAGCACTTCCCTGGACAGCCTGTTTCAAAGCCTGACTACCTTGTCCATGAAGAATTTTTTTGTGATATCCAATCTAAACTTAAGGCCATTTCATCTGGTCCTTTCACTCGTTATGTGGGAGAAGACCTTGACCTCACTACAACCTTGTTTCAAAGACCACTTTCAGACACCCTCTTCAGACCTTTAATGTATGTAAATCACATTTTCCTGCGCTTTCCTGCAATTCCCATTTAATTCCCATCAAATCTCAAAAAAGCATTGTGTGGCTGATTTTCACATCGTCATTTGCCCTGATATTTTAGTGGGTTTATGATGTACTTTGGACCAGATTAACATAAGGGATTTGATAATCAGGATGCCTTGGTAAGAACAAACAGAACTTTGAAGATTACAGGAGGATTGGATCAGACTGGTGACAGGCAAGAAGATCGAATCACCTTCTACAAGCAAGAGATGTTGCAAAATATATTAGTTTGTTTATGTGATGATTAACCTAATCCTTGTAGTAGAAAATTACTAGTCTTCCTAGAATAGTATATAAGCATATGTAGTCCACAGTAAAATGGGATTCTGACCACCACCCACTCAGTCTCCCCATCTCCCTCTCCATTGCTGATAGGTTTATAATACAAAACTGATGTGTCTTAAAAAGTAAATATTGTTAAAGCAATGTTTCCCATGTGCTCTATATCCTGTTTTTAAGTAGATGTAAATTAATATCCCATGCATTTAATTCAAATTGGCTTGAACTCCTATTAATAACAGCAGTGTATGCCTTTTCAAAGATGTAATTGCAAGAGTTCATGTCCTTAGCTACATTCCCATCTTCTGTAATGAGATTACATTTTGACATTTTCATATCAACCCTCCTAAAAGTATTGTCATAGAAATATTCTTGTGAAAAATATAATGAAAAAGGAATAGTGATTGTCACTGGCAAGACTCTAATTTTAGGGCGACACTTCAGACCTGCAAGTTTAGTGCATGTAAATGGTGCTGCATTTTCCTGTGTTCCCATCAAATCTCAAAGCATTGCCTGGCTGAACTGAAATTTAAATGACAAGCTTCAAAAGAACAAAAGAAACGCAGTTGGGAACATCACCAGTTCCAGGGGGAGCACTTCACCCTCGGGGTCAGTGCTGATCAAATGTCACCACATGGTTGGTGTGTGGGAGTAAGCACGGTATAAGCATAGTCCTGGTGAAGGGCAGGGAGGGTGTTTTGCACGCTGCATGTGGGATTCCTACTTTACTAGCTGCTCTGTGCATTCCTGAGCTGCTACAGCACATACTATTGCCAATAGCATTGTTTTACTTTAGAGATAGTTGTGAAGGTGAGAATTCATCTGCCAGACATCTCATTGAAACCACCTTCTAGTGTGAGCTGCTTGCTGGTGCTAGGCAGGGCTCTCCTGAGCTGGGGCAGCCTCATGGCAGGGCTTGAGGCCAGAATGACCAGTGTTCGAGCTGATTTTCCTGGCAGCTGCTCTGCTAGCTAAATTTGAAAAGTTTCAGCCCAATCCAATGTGTTGCTAACTTGCTTTAAAATCTCAAGAAGTCTTGTGGAATTGCCTTTTCTCTTCAGGTCCAGCTCCTGGAGAAAGAAACAGGAGCACATCAAAGGAAAGGGAATTTATTTGCTGTTTATAGTTAAGAGTTGTATGCATCCTTGCTAAAACTATATCAGTGCACATTTGCTTCAATAACAGTGAGGTTTTTTCTCTTAATTATTACTAGGATGGAATTTTCTGTCTTCTTTTCTGAAACAAGGAAGAAGAATAGTTTGCTTAAAACAAAAAAGAAATTAGGTGTCTGGCAGTTTTCTTAAGGAGATTCTGGAAACAGCTGTTGTCTGAGAGAAGCTTTAAGTTTGCCTTCAAGATAAATACTAGTAATTTCACTTCTCCCTTCTATACTGTTCATAAAATATATATTACTTAAATTCTGTGAGGGTGGAAGAGGGGTGTAGCATTACAATGGCCTTGTCTGGCTGTTTGCCTGACAGGAGGCCACAAAACTTTATCTAAGAACTCCTGCCGAGGAAGTTACTTTCCACATTATGTAAGTGAATCCTGTGGAGTTTAATATTTTGAAGCTCAAATGGAGCTCATCTTTTGAAAACACACTCTATTTAAAGCAGTCAAGTAGTGATGAATTTGCCATTTCATTAGACAAGCTTTTGCAGAGATTAATTACTTCTACTCTTAGGAACCTTTTCTCTCAAGTTGAGATCTTCTTGCTGCATCTGTGCAAAGACAATTCTCCCCATTTTCCCCCTCCATTTGTGCAGATATGTACAATTTATGCTGGTGTGAGCAGCTCACAGCTCAACAGCTTCTTAACCTACTGACCTACAGAGATACAATGATTTGGCATCCCAGATTTGTTTTCCCTGGCTTTACTTTCAGCACATAAAGAAGTTATGATTAATATAATTGAAGACTTCACAAAATTTCTGAGACCTTTTTCTACAAGGAAGAAGCATCATCTACCTAGCCCTGTGCCCCCTGCTCTGTTTAGCTGAAACAAGGTCTGAGGCACCTTGTATGCATGGATATTCTTCCTGTGAGGAGCATGCTGGCTACCTTGTACATGAAGCATCAATTTTTGACTTCTAAAGTCGAGCTAACAGAAAAATCAGTCCAAAATAAATATATTAACAATTCCCATAACAACTGTTTTCATCTTTATTAGTGAAGTGGCTGGAGATAGACACAACAGTTTGCTTGCTTCTCCTTGATTATTACTATGTTGACAGTAGTTAGGGCATGTGAACTTTGAGTTTGGCTGAGCAGTTTATGATTTGGCTGTTTCCTATAGAGCTCCCTGAAGTTAAGTGCTTGTGGAGGCAAATTTAATTGATTGATTACCATCTTGACCTCTAAAGCCAGGGCTAACTCAAGTAGCTTGCTGTTGTATTGAGAGATTGGCTGTGTTTGCCTTGAGACACAGTTTCTTTGTGGAGTTCAAGCACAGAAATTTTTTGCCAAATTAAAAATAAATTTATTCAGATTATGAGAATTCTGTAAGGAAGCCTGTTTTTCTTATCCTTATACTGACTAAAACAAATTTCATTTGTCCTGATGGGGCTCTATGTACTCTCTAATACATGGAATCACTGTGCCTGAGGGCTAGAGGACTTCAGGCATTGTTTTAAACAGCTATCAGATCAGCTAACTTTGCAGGGAGGCTTTGATTTTGAATTAAAAGCTCACCACCACCATCAATTGGTAGGCTCATTCTTCTTGCACTTTCAAATCCTACCATTATAATTAAAACTTCTTTGTGAATAAAGAGTCTTTCTGGAAAACAATTGTCCATCCTACTAGCAATTAATTCTTCTATAAACCTTAGCATGCAATTACAGCAAAGATCAGTTACAGTAAGACATTTGTGACTGAATCTGAATCAAAGATGTTAACACCTGTGAAGATTCTACCCTGTTATTTAAGTCTCACACAATAGAATATGTGATGCTCTTGAATTTTCTTGCCCATCAGTTTGTCAGAGAATAAGCAAACAAGAAAAGCCTTTAGAGTCAGTCCTAACATCTAACTAACTGATAGTCTGCAGTTACTTGGCAAAAAACTAGCCTGTCAAAGTCAGCTTGTAGTCTCCTCCGGGTGTTTTGCTGTGATGGATCTCATGATAAATGTTCTTCAGCCCTTTTTGTGTTTTCTTTCACAATGGAAGATCCTCCTCCCTCGACATGGCTTTATTGCCTCTTGGATGAAAAATTGGTTTGGAGGTCTGTTTTATTACATTGAAGAAGTGTTTATGCATTAACACGAGTAATACTTCAACCAAATGGATCTATACCCTGCAGTCAAAATGCAAACAACAGTGGGTATTGACAGAATATATTCAATAGTTTATTTTCTCATTAAATCTAACATAAAGTAGACAGGATAATTTGGTATGAGATTTAATCTTTCATGTTACTCTGCGAGTGTATAGATATCGACAATTTGTTTGGTCCTTTGAACATATACTTCCAAGGCAGAGTTGAAGAAGGTAATTACAATCCAACTCTCTTTTCCATTACCCACACACTAATTTAATTGAAATTGTAGTAAGTACAACTTCATGAGATGGATCTATTTTCATTTCAATACTGCATTCTCCGAGGACACTAGAGGATATAAATAACAGGAACTACACACTAAAGAAATAACAACGCCGTCTGGAACGCTTCAGCTGTGTGCGCTCAGTCTCACAACCTGAAAGAACAGGCATAAAGCCCTTACTGATTTTTGGATTTGTATATTCACTAGAATGTATAATGTTAAAAAATAAAACTCAGGGCAGTGAATACTTTTTTTTTTTTTTTTGGTAAAACTACTGTTTGATATTTATAACAATGGAACAATACAAGGAAATACAAAGCTGAAAATATTTATTTTTACAGATTTTCTGTTGTCAGCTCATATAAGGTAGAAAGCAGCTGTGCACCAAATCTGAAAAGGTGGATCTACTTGTTCATGTGCTTATCTGCATTTTTATCATTCTAAATACCTTTATTAATCTGATATTTTCCTTTGAACCTTCACTAAGGCTTCCGTATTTTGATAACAAATAAAAGGAAAAACTGTAGGATTCCTGGTAAGTTGCATGTAGAAAAAGATACAAGTAATGCTGTGTGCATTTGCAGGAAACTTAGGCCGGGAATAAATTCCACGGTAAGGACACTCAGCCTCCACTTTCATCCCTTTCTAGGGTGAGTGATCCCATTCCTCCCACCATAGGCTGTACCTCTTTTTGCTTGGCTGTTTTTCCTTTTGTGCCAACCTCCACGTAAGCATATGCCACAGACTGTCCACAGATGTAGCTGGCTTTGTCCCAGCCACCCTGGCATGCTGAGACTGTTTCTTTATGTCATTCCTGCTGCTGAAAAACAAAACTCAGTGTTCATTTGAGCAAGGATTTCAATTGATGTAAATGTAGGCTGTACCTATCATCAGCTTCCTTGGGATGGCCTGGCAAAAAGAGTGTGTGTGATCATTCTACCCTGGCTGTCAGAAGCAAAATTTGCAGTGTGGGAGTTCTGCTTGTCTTGGTTTTCCTGTTAGGGCCTCTTCAGATGATTGATCTTTTTTAGCTGGTGTGAGCTGACAGCCTTTCTGCCTTGTCCTGAGATAATGTGACAAAGCTCTGAGCTCAGCAGACTGTGTTGCACCACCTTCAAGAAGCCCTGAAGACTGCCATAAAATTGCATGTCAGTCGTCAGCCCAGCCTGGCCTCCTCCTCTGAGATGCTGCTGCATCAGCATTTGCTCAACCTGGGAATGGATGGGTCTTCAGCAACCCAAAAGCCAAGGTTGTTCTTTTATGTTTTGGTTCTTATTTGCTCTAACATAGATTGTGTCCCTAATTCACCCATGGAAGATGTTTTAATAGGTACAAATGCAGATCTGCACTTAAGTCTTATGGCTCAGGCTTTAGAAGTCCTAAGATTTAGAAACAAAGGAAGAAACAATTCTGTCATATTTTCTTAATTTCTTGTGCTCAAGAGTACACTAAATGTAGATTTTTAAGAACTGAAATGAATATGGAAAACTGTTCACCTTATTCTTGCTTTGTTCTGTACTTTTTGTCATGTGGTTCCCATTGAAGGTAGTGGTGAGTGAATGAGATAATGCATGAAAGAATATTTTTACTAGATATGTGGCTGCAGAATAAAATACACTTTTCACTGTTTTCCATGTGCATGAGTATCTCTAACGGACTGAAAGACCTTACATTGGTTTCTGCTGGTGAGACAGGTTCCCTGGTGGCCATTAGAGCTTGAAGTCCTTCAAAATCCTTGAGTGCAACTGCTGATAGTGGTCAAGTGGCACTTGTGAACGGCTTTTTTCTTTAATTTCCAGTCACTTTCTTCTTTTTGCATTTTGTCTGTGATATCTGACAAATGAATGTTATTGGCTTTCCTCTTAGTGGATAAGGGCATTTTTCTGATTTTTTCTGTGTTGCCTTTATTTTCTCCCTGCATCTTATGGCTTTTTACAAAGCTTTTTTATAAGCAGACGAGTTATTTACATAGAACCAGTCTTGTTGTCTTGTTCTATACTTTATTTAATTTTTAATGCTTAAGAACTGCTTTGGATAAATATATTTCCAATGCATGTAACCCAACAAAAAATTACAATCAGTATTTATTGAAAGAATTGTATTGGATAGTCTCCTTTCTTTGTAGCTATTTGAGAAAATACAAGTCCTCATGGAAGGAAAAACATTAGACTCAAGATTAATCTTTTATCATTAATTAAAAAGAGATTTTGCTTTAACATAAAGATGTAAAAAATTAACCTTTATATTTTGTCTTCAATCATACAGATTGGATTAATTCCCCTCTTATGAGAGTCAATATACTCGAATTCCTACTGCTCCTATTAAACCTTCCCTTTATTGTTCAAATTAAATAAATCATTTGCAAATAAAACATAAATAAAAATATATTTTCTAGAAAAAGAAGAACCCAAAGTGGGTGGATGAAGAAGAGAAGCCTGAGTACTATGTATTTATCAACAGCAATCTTTCAGTGTCCATATTTCTAGTAAGATGGCTTCTTCCTTCTGGCTGAAGAGCTCCTTCCCAGGAGTGAGCAGTGGTGCCATGATGGGGCTCAAGAATTCAAGCCAATTATTGCAAAACTTTCTGTATTTCTTGAAGAGCTGAGCTCCCATCAACCTTTGCTTTTCTGGCAATATGCCCAATTTGCTCCTTTTCCTTCATGGAAACTTAAAATAATTACTGACAGTTTTAAACCTGAGAGCAGGTAGGTGACCTATGGATGAAAGCCACAGGGCTGAGAGCTCCTGATTCTAACAAGGATGGTTTTTGTTGTTCACCTCACCTATTACTGTACAACATGGATAATAAGGAAAAAGCTGAGACCTTGGCACTGACTCTGTCATTTCAATTTTTCAGTTCACTGCAAATAGGGCTGTGTTGCTCTTAAATACCCAGGATTTCTTAAGTGTCTTACTATTGGAAACTTACTGCATTTGATTTATAGCATTTCTCTAACACAAAACATTCCTGCCTCAAAAAGTAATAATCTTTTGTCCAAATGAAAATAAAATGCTGCTATGCTTGGAATTAGGTATTGCCTAAGTAGAACATCCTGAAAGATGTTCCTTTATGAAGCTGTTGCTGGTTTCTTTTTTTTTTCCTCTCTTGGAGAGTATGAGATTTTCATTAGAAGATTACAAGTGGCACATGTTGTAGTTAGTCATATCTGCACAACAAGTATCTGTGCTAACCACAAACATGACCCAAGGCATATTAGGCAGCCATAAAGAATCACTTGCCATATAAAGCCTGTCTGCAGGAGAACAGAAGATGCTTACTGGAATTCAGTGAGTGTCAGGGGTGGTCTCTGCTGCCACTGCCACTGCTCCTCCAAAGGCATGTTAATTAAACAAGATGCAAAGAAAATAAATCTGTCATGTTCTTGTGGTCAGAATCCAGGGAGACATAACAGATGATGATGCTTTCCAAAAGCTTTGGTTTGTTTTTGTATTTAAAGAAATTGTTCAATGGATACCAGGTTCATTGAAATTAAACTGAAAGGGTATTTTAACTTTCTCCTTATGTTAATTCCACCTTTGATACTGCAGAAGCCCAGAAGATAATGGGCTGGTGTGCATGTCTCAAATGCTGATAGCTGGTTGTGTGCTTATACTAGAAGATAAAGGACTAACTTATACCAGTTTCCATGGCAAGTGTGTGATTTACTAATAAAACTCGGTAGGTTTTGCAGATCCTCTGACTTTTGTTGTTTTTTTTCAAGTGAGCATCTACGAATCTCAGGAGCTCCCTTCTCCTTAAGGATGGGATGCCACAGGATATTAGACTTATCACTGTATCAGGAGCTGTTCCAAGTATATCCATCTCTAACAAATAAATGACTATGCAGCTCAGGGAAAAAGAGCTTTCTGATCCTGTTGGATTTCAAAAAAAAAGAGTATACTCTTACTCAAACTTTGGTTACTAAAATCATTCAGATTTTAGTCCATCTGGCCAGAGACAAAATATTGTAATTGAAGCTGATAGTGACATAGTGACCAACAAAGTCCTACAGCTTTATTTATTTATTTATTTATATTTATTATTTTTTTTTATTGTTAGTATGATGACCATCCAATAGAATCACTTTGCTGAAGACTCACTCATAAGGACTCATAGGAAGTTGCTATATCAGCTCAAACCAGATCTAATTCTAATTTATGTATTTTATTGCAAGTTCTTGTGTTGACCCTTAAGTCTAGTACAAATCATAGTACAAACACAATGCACTGCAATTGAAAAATAATTGTATTTTCATTTTTTTTCCCTTTCAAAACTCTAACTTCTCTTGATTGTAATGTATGCCAAAACTTTGCAAAATATCCTTTTTCTACAGAGCACAGCTTACCCAAAATAATAAAGAATTTATCAACAGCATCAGGAGGATGTCATCCCAGAGGATGACTTAAAAATTATATTCCTAATATAAAATAACAAATACTTGCAAGAAATATGGATTCATGTATAAATGCTGCCTAGTAACTGGGAGTCTATATATATGCATTAAATAACCTGACAGAGTTAGAAGATTGCAAAGTTATCAATGACTCTGGTGTCTGCAAATTGATTCACTATTTTAGTAACAAAGCCTGTAATTCACTTTGGGGGAAGAGAGACAGTCTTTGTGTGGGAGATAAGTATTACATTAAGTAGTACCTTGGATCTTCTATTTTAATCATCCTTAGAACAATGGAAGAAGTGCCCTTTCCATTTGCAATGTTGTATTGTGTCATCATATCTACAAGACTTAAAAACCACATTCCCATAGCTCTTTTTAAAAGCATGAAGTGAAGGGAAATACCATGATTGATGAAAATGTGTGATTGAGGATGGGAGTTTATCTGAGAGAGCTGATTTTTTATCTCTGTTTTCTCATCTTTGCAATAAGGATGAAGAGAGGAGTTTGCTTTTCATTTTGGTATTCTAGCTAGTGAGCATTTACCTGCTGAGCACCCTGATCCCCACCCCCCCCGACCCCCTCAGCCACATGAACTCAAAATCCCTCCTGGCCTTCATCCCAGTGCCCTGAGGACCCCTTGGCTTTGCTGCAGGGGGTCAGGGGAGCGATGCAGGGCTTTCCTGAGGCAGGATTTCTGGGTGAAAGAAGCAGAGCAGAGAAGGTGGGTTTTTAAATTACTTCCCCATGCCAGCCTGCCTGTTTTCCACAGGTCTTGCCAAAATGAGATTTAAATAGTGTAAGACAGTTTATACAGACTAAAGAAATAAGTCTGTGTTGGTGTTGGCACTTGAGCCACTTTGTTTCTAAAGGCTGTTTGCTGAGATTGGAGCCCAGCCATGACCCCAGGCTGTGGCCTGGAACTATGATGGTAGGGAGTAAAGTGACAGGAGAAATAGGTCAGGGGGAACATCTACCTGGGAAAACGAGTCAAGACCTTGTCAGCCTTCAGCATGGTTAGGGAGCTTTCATGATCTCTGTCTTTAAGGTCCCAAGTCAGGGAGGGAAATGGAAAGCTGGCGTGATCTGATGTGGCCACTGGTGACAGGTGAGCCCTGTTTAGGGGCATTTGGGACACTCAGGTCAGTGAGTGCATTTCTAGATTATTTTAAAATCTGAGGGTGGCATTTTACTGTCAGTGTTTGATGAAAAAGAGAAGAGGGATATCGCAGAGGTCAGACTGAATTTAGAAATGACAATGTCTCTCCTGCAAGCCTAAGAAGGCAGATCAGCTCTGGCCAGGGACTGAGTTACCCATGTTTAAATGAACTCCAACAAATTCTGAATTTCTGAAGTGTGCTCAAATATACATAGGTTTTTTCTAAGACCAGCTCTGTGGTCACTGTGAATATTTGGCTGCCTTTACTGTAGTGGTACTACATGTCACCTCATTTTATGCTCATGCAAATGCTCTGGAGGAGATCCCTACTACAAGTCTGGCTAAAAGCCACTCCTCCTGCTCTTGTTTGCTCTAGTTGAGCCTGTGGTTGCAAATCTGAAATAAGCATTCTGAAGCCAGCTTTTCTTTGACCTGTAGTGAAGCTCATCTCTTCCAGTTAGAGTCAAAGGCTGCATGTCAGCTTGTAAAACATGAACAAATTGAAGGGTGGCATCAGATTTCCAAGCAATATGGGTAAGGAAGACTGAATATACCAGCAGGCCTGTTGCTGTTATTCTAGTGAAGGTCTTCCATTATGGAGACCAGAAGAACTCATTTCTGCTGATGTTGGTACTTGTTGGTGTTTATTTGCAAGCAGCAGCAGCAGGGCTGTAAAGCCATCTGTTCACAAATCACAGTTTTTAACACGGGCTTAATCACTCATCTCAAGGATGCAGTAACAAATTAATTACATTTCTGTGTTTGACAGAAATATGTGCTCCTTCCATTCCCTCACACTCCCTCTCTACTCAGCATCTCCTGTCCTACCAGAGCCTGTTCTACTAAAAATGCTCTAAAGCAGATCACTTAGCATTTTACTTGGGCACTCAGGGCAGGGTATTTGCTCTTAAAAGGATGTCATTTGTCACTGGCAGCTGTCAGGTTTACCAGATCCTTTTAAAACGTGGTTTCTGAGCTGACTCCAGTATTCTGGCACTGCAGTAGATCTTGCAAAGCACATGACTACAGTGCCCATGTTTCACTCTGCTCATTTAGCACTTGCAAAACCTGTGTGTGCTGCATTTTGCATGCTTCCCTGCATAGCTGCACTTGGTATATATTCATACAAATATTTGGCTGCCTCTGGCTGTACAAAATAGGAGAAACATCATGACAATTTCTGTGTTCTGATCCCCATGGTGAATTTTCTCCCAGAGAGCTACAGGTGCTTGTGCCACTTGGGGCTCTCAGTGACAATGAGAGCAGCTACTGGCTTCACATCCCACACTCCACCAGTTCCAAGATTTTCTGCAGTTTTATTTTACAAGTACTTTCTAGGTTAGCCAGTGGGCATCTAACACAAGCATGTTCCTATGTAAGCAAAGGGTTCCTTTGAGCATGTCTGTAGACAAAGCAAAGATTTCATGGACTTTACACTCTGTGCCTTGTGTTGAAACATATTCAAAAAACTGTCTATGCTATCTGTCCACAAAGTCTTAAAATTATATTTGGGTTTACTTCTGAAACATGCAACAATGTAGAATAATTTAACTGGATTTGACCAATGTAGAATAATTTAACTGGATTTGACCCACTGGCCTGAAAGTGCCACTTGCATGGACTGACAATCAGCATTTTGATAACAGGTCCTTCACTTGCATTAGTTTCCCTCCTTTCCTTTTTATTGCCCTTAATTTCCTTCTTTTCTACCTAAACTCTGAGAGCATCTTTTGTTGAAGTAGGTAGTGACCAGATGACCAGGAAGATGAGTCTTAGCACTCAGATGGAGATGTCTAGTTCCAGGGCACTCTAGTCCAGCTGTCTATAAAACCTGACTTAGATCTCTTGATTTTAGTAATAATAGTTTAATCACACTGGTATCTCGTAACACCTCCATTTAATTATTTTATGTTAAGAGTAATAGTATTATACAGCTCCTCTACCAGAGCTATCACACCTTTGAATATGTGGAACTTTTCTGCAATTTAATGAAAAACAAGTTTAAAATCTCAAGAATCATCATCCCTGAGAAAATTAAATATTTTGTCAGAAATTTTGTCCATCAGCCCAGACCATGACAAGAGACTTCAAAGCTCCTGTTTCAGTTGATATTAACTATTTTTGAGTACAATTATTTGTGCTATATTTGTTGTATGATGGCACTGGGTCACCAGTCTGGCTGATTGGGTGAGCAGTGATCTTGGCTTGGAGGGAAAATGCATGGGTGCTTTCACAGCCCCAAGATAAAATGGAATTCAGTCAAATAACTCACAAAAAAACCTAAAAAAAACCCCAAAAAACCAAGAAAAAAAAATAAAAAATAGAGAGAGAGAAAGCAAAGAAAAACTGCAGGTGGAATGAAGCATAATGCATAAAGAAAGACCCCTATATTTCTGAGGTCACTCAGCCTAGCAAGTATTATTCATTTGTGACAGAATCCATGTAGAAGCTGAGGAGGTGAAAAGACCAGAAAATATGTACTGTATGTGTCAATGTTTGCACCATTCAGTGTTGTTCCACTACAACACACACTGTAATGGGCTGTGTTGTTTATCTCCTCCATAGCCCTGCTCCCAGCAAAACAAATGCTATCTTTGAGTAATCTGAATATTTATACTCTAGGTCCTCAGTAAGGATGGATAAAGAAGTTTAGTGCTTTAAAGAATATTTGAAATTTTGAGTTCAGAATTTCTTTAAACAGTTTAAAATAAAAATAATTGTTTTCTTATGTCTAGTGACCATTACTTAGGTTTTTTAAAGAAAAAATCTCTTTTAGATTAATTCATTTCCCATTGGACAAAATGTGGGAAATGTCACCAAGAATAATATCTTAATTAAACCAGTGATTTCATTGCATCAAGAACCCCCTGCTTTCTCTGCTGTTTATTAATGTTTTTCATTTTCAAGCTTTGGTTTCTCCCAGAGTCATTGTCAATGACTTGAGAAACTATTTTGTAGCAGAAGGACCAGCCTGCCTAGGCTCTCTGGTCTCCTTTCAAAGGCCACAGAAGCAATGTGTGGCTTTCAAGTCTGACTGTTTTCACAGGTAGGAAATAGGTGAGGATTAATAACCATAATGCACCTCTAGAGAAGCAACAGACAAAAAAACCCTTCTTAAAAGGGGACTAACAAGTAAAGAAGAAAGCCAAACAGCATACAGGGATGGATAAAGCCTGGGAACCTCTTTCTGTGAGCAGACACTTCCAGCTCAGAGGTTACAAAGGATCTCTAGTTTGAACTATCAGAGAAATGGATCAAACAGCACAGCCAGAAAGAAAGAAAAGAAACAGCACAAGATCAGATTTAGGCAAGAACAGAATTGTGATGATGCATCAATGAAATGTAGTAATTTAAAAAGGGATTGCCTGGTGGAGGTGAAGAGAGATAGCCAGGTAGCATCACTTCAAAATCCTCTGTAATCCTCTGTGCTTCTTCATCTCCTGCAAGTAAGGATGCATTCTGCTTCCTGTGTGGTGAAAGCAGAAGATTATGTTTTCTATCCCATATTTATATCTTGTGGTGGTGTGCAGGGTCTTTGAGACTGTGTCACAGCCCCGAGGGCACTGTCCCTGCCCAGCCTGCCATGGCCTGGGATCCCATTTCAGCACAGTCCACGGCCACCAGTCCCTGCCCCAGTGATGCTGTCAGGGCCTGGTCTCCAGCCCTGCCACAGCCTTGCCTGGAAAAAAAAATTAGGGTTTTTTCTGGTTTACTGAGTGAATTGCAGAACTCCCCCATGCTTTGAGGGGGGCAGGATGTGGCCCATGGCATAGTTCAGTCATCAGCTATATGATGTAGCAGGTGATCAATTGAGCTCAAAACCAATGAGTTTTTTGAGCAGCTTTTTTCCATAATTCATCCTTTTTTTTTTAAGATGTTCTCTTGAAACAGACACAGCCTGTAGCATGTAGCACATATGTTTTTTCAGCTAATCTCCAGTATCAGATTGCTGATACTGTCAAAGATAATCCAATATATATTAGTTGTCTTTTTGATATGCTATGATAGGGGAGTTTTGTAATCTTTCCTCCATATACCTAAAAGGAGTATGTTTTCCACTGCTGATTGAAATGCTCCCTGAATGCCAGAAATGCACTCATCAACATTTCAAGTGATGTATTTATCTGAAGTAGTTTCCTTCTGATAATTTCATTTGATGAATCAAAAACTCAGCTTTCAAATCCCTGCAAATTGAGACAAAAATTTTTGGAGAACATTTATAAAAGCGATATTGGGGTCAGATAATCTAGCCTTGATTCCTAGTGGATGTTTTATTTTCTTTTGATGTTGACACCTTATATCAGCCCATTCAAATCCAACATCAACTTATTACAGTTCACTACCCAGCAAAAGATACAGCTGTGATGCTCGTGTGAAGAATATGGCATTTAATTCAGCTGGCTTCAGCACACAGGGGCCTCCATCAAGATTGCAGAAAGGCACAAATCTCTCAAAGCTTTTACCACTAAATTGTCAGCAGGAGAGTTGTCTTTTTTTTTTTTTTTTTTTTTTTTTTTTCCCACTG
>VZRH01002122.1:226745-247449 GCA_013397555.1 Urocynchramus pylzowi
TTTTTTTTTTTTTTTTTTGCCACTGGGAGCCAGTTATTTGAACAAAGCTCAGTCTCCCCTTCCCCATGCTCTCAATCTTTTGCTTCCTCTCCCCTGCCATTGCTTCTACTCTGATACATCTCAAAAAACAGCTTCCAGCATTCCCCACAGACTTTATTGTACTCAAAGGAGGGAAAATAAGCATTTCATCTAAAAGATTTGATAGGTGCAGATAAATCTATGAATTTATTTGAAGTTTCCAGCAAAAATAAAATACTTTGGATGGATAATGAGCAATTGAAGACAGTAATCTTAGAATATTAAGCTAGAAGTCTGAATTTACAGCCTGGCTTTCTGTAAACACAATTACTGAGATATGCAGGTTGATTTTATTAACTTCCAAAAAACTCCAAGGCAGATGAAAACAAAAAGTAAGTGCCATGAATTATTCTAAAATTCTTTTCATTTAAAATTACTTAAAAACCTAACAAGGCCCCAGCAACTGCAGGTAAACTAAATTGTACTTAGAAAATGTTATAATACTCTTTCTAGCTGCTCTGTCAAAATAGATTTCAAGTTGCCAGGAAGGACAACCATTGCCCTTCCCATGTACTCTACCATGCTTTCATGTGCTGAAAACCAAAGGAAAAGGGGTTTTAAGTTTTCCTTGAAAAGAAGGAACTTCAAGAGCAGCACTGTAGAGGAATCAGAAGAGCCCTCTGAACTGATGCTTTTTGTTATGAATTCTTCTCTCTCCAGCCTAGTCCTGTGCAGAAATCATGCTATTTGTTTTTGTGCCAAGCCGAGCACAGACAGGATGCCACAAACACAGTCTGTCTGTCTGTCTGTCCGTGGTGAGGAATGTCTGTGCTGCTTTCACGTGTAGCATTTCGATGCTGCCTTGCCACAAACTGCTAGATGTGGCTGTGATGCCAGCCCAAGGGTTTCCATTCCTTTTTCTGCCTCTGCCAGCTCTCCTGGGCTCTCCCACAGCAGACTGGAGCGAGATGCAGTTGCCTGCACCCCTTCATGGCCGGCTGTGAGCTCAGGGCAGGTTGCAGCTGTTGGTGCCTGTTGTCCCACCAGCCTTTCCAGCCCAGCTCCACGCACCCCCAGGGTCACCCACCCGAAGGGGCCTTTTGCACTTCAGGGTACGACCCCTTCCAAAAAGCACAGCCATTTCCTGCTGGGGAGCAGGGCCAGGGCTGAGCAGCCCCCCTGGTGCCATTGGTGCCTGTTTGGCAGAGGATGGCACACCGTGGCTGTGCCACCAGGAGCTGCCCAGGCTCATCGCCAGCTCCTACCCCTCCTCCCCTCGGGGACCAGAGCAGCGCCGGGGACTCAGTCAAATGAGGGATGCCAGAAAGGCATCTTTAGTTAGAAAAACATCTGGCAACTCACTAGAACCATTTGTGTGCAAGAAAAAGCATTGTTTACTGCTGCAAACCCTTCTGGGGGTCTGTGTTCCGGCTATGCAGTGGCAGTTCAGTCATGAGCCCGGAGATAATTTGTGGGATTATTTTTGGAAATGTCCAATTGTCTTATTATGCCAAGATTAAATGGGGCAACAGATGTAGTAATTAAAAATGAAAAAGTGACAGTTATTTTAGGCTCAAATTGATACTATTAACTGACACGGTAGATGGGCTTTTAAAGCCAAAAATATATGCAATAGCAGTCAGAATAGCTGTTATTTCCCTGCTGTTTGTGAAAGGCTTATGAATCATGTTCTACAGCCAGCCAATGGCATACCTTTATTTCAGATGCTATTTAAATTACACTTAATTTAAATGAAGAGGTGGAACTAAGGAAATATCTGAAGATTTTTTTTCATGCTTTGTCTGACATCAGAAGTCAAATGACTGCATATCTTGATTTCCAGAAGAACATATGAGACTAATTAATAAAATGAACAGAAAATGTACCCCAGGTAGACCTGCAAAAAGACCATATTGAATTTATAGCTGCAATGGCATTTCCATAAGATCAGTATTGAGAGTGTACTTCTTTTGCTTATTAATATTATGTGGAGAAACTGGTCCCTTCTTATTGACCCATCAACTCCAGGGCATTGTATTAACACGTATCAGTAGTAACCACACCAATCATTTTTTCTCAGTTAAAATGAGAACAGTAGGATTTGACTCTGCTTCTTACATACTCCTAAATATAGCCCTAGAAAGAAAAATAATTTAAAACCCCCACAACTGTTAGGCAGAGCCTACAACTAGGAGCATTCCCTGGCTGTAAGGATTTGACTGAGGACTGTGTGTCTCTGAGCTCATTTGCACTAGACTCACGGCAAGCCTCAGATAAATGCATTAACTTTTAAAAAAGGTAATCATTATATTAATTTATCTCCTTCATCTATAATGCCAGGTAATGCATTTTGGCAAGCATCACTTATAACTAGAATTATTCTCCCCTGGGAAGCTGTAAATGACTCCTCTTCCTCCAAATATGTTTTGCCTCAATGAACAGAGACGCACAGGCTATCTTCCAACTTAAATCAATATTGTGATCAACGCTGAATCCAATTAAAGCATATTTGCTTGGCTTTTCAGATGGTGAAGTAATGATTTTCCCCAGCTCCAGCAGACACCAGGGAGGTGCAGAGGGTGGCTGGGCAGCCTGGCCTGCACAGCCCCTCCCTCCTGGAGCTGTCGGGGTCACTTCACCAGCGCTGAGCCTGGTGGGCAATGCCTGCTCTGGCTGGCAGAGAGCCAGGAGCTGTGGGTGAAAGCCTTCCTGCACCAGCACCAGAGAGATGCAGTACTGCAGATTTTCCTTGAGCAGAGACTCAAGCAGGCAGTGGGAATTTATGGCAGTGCCTCTGCAGCCTCCGCTGGGGGAAATCTGCTGCAGATCAAGCCCTTGGCTTTCCTGGGCATTCTCTGCTCCTGCAGGTCCACTGGAGTAGAGGTACTCTGCTCCTGCAGTCGTTGCTTCCCCTGCCCACACTTTGGCAGGGATGCTTAACTTAATTTTAAATATTTATTGGACATTTAGTCTAATGCCCGCTCCTTGGGAAATGTCTCATGTGATGGGTGTAAAAGCAAAAGTCAACTTTTTTTGCAAGAGGCTGGCCTAAAAAAAGCAATCTCCAGCTGTTCATTGCTGGGAACACACATTTATAGCATTCCCCTTGGAGTGATATTTCTGTGGCACTGTACTTTAAGTGAGGTGTATCCTTTGGAACTTGCAAGGCAGCTCAACTAATTTGCTGTGAAAAGTAGACAGTAAATGAGAATTTATTTTTGATAAACATTTGAAAATTTTCTATCTGGATGGAGCACTTGTGATACAAGAACAAATACTTGATGTCTCCTTCAGGATGAATTGGAGAAGCCCAGTTAGAAAGTTTGCATAGGAATCAATCATTTCCAGTTCTACATAAACACTCTCACAAATTCTGTGTTCTGCAAAATCAGGGAAGTAAGCACATTTGTTACCATTAGTCACACACAAAACACTCTGCAATATTATCTATGATTCTTTGTGCCAGAGCAATAGCTTCCAGCTCTAAATGCAGATCACACACCACAGACTTTATTTATGGCCTTTATCCTTCTTCCTTGCAAACAGCAGGGCTAGATGGACAAAATGTTAAGAAGTATCAGAAATCTCTGGAAGTCTTAGGAGAGCAGCTAGAGCCTTTTTATGGAAATCCTCTTATGCCTATGTTTCCACATTGTAATGGGGTTTTTTAAAGTGTCTGAAGTCCAACTTTCAGGGGTAAATGGCTGGAGTAGGTTATTGCACAGCTGTAGCAGCAGCATGAACTCAGCAAGTCCCAAAGGTGACTTTGCAGCCAAGGTGAGTAGGGAGGCATTTCAGTGTCATGTGCTGAAGGAGTGTCTGGCACCTGACATTTTATCTCAACTATCTGTCCCATCCTCTGCAGCTCACCTTCAATAACCACCTGACAGGAAAAAGTGTGACCCTGAGGATTTAAACAAAACAGTCAAAGCTAGATCTTCTACTGTTTTGTACATCTTGTGATGATCTATGGCTCTCTAGAAGAAGGGCAAAGTTGCTCTGAAATGTGGCCTTCCTTGAGAAGAAGAACTTTACACCAATTTTGTTTCCCTGGTGTAGAATATAAATCACTGCATGGCCTACAGGTGAGTTCTCCAAGCAGTCTTGTCCTCTCTTTCTGCCATTCTGTTTAAAGCCCCTTTCACAGCTGAAGCTGTGAATTAAATCAGGGGCAGGACTGCTGGACAAGGTGGATGTCTTGGGGAGCTGAACCACAGCTGTGTGGTGTGGGCTGTCCCGAGTTCCTGATGTGCACACAGTGCTTTGCCAGGCACTCAAGGTACACATTTCAGTGGCTTGTGCCCCCTGAGAGCACAAACTATTATGGTGTTTTTTAAAGATGTCTGTGTCTCTAGACATTGCCTACATAGTCTGTCTTGTAATTATAGATCTGTAATTATGTACTTAATGATGACACCCCCTCTGTCTGATGATAAATATATTTTTCCATAATAGCACTTAAGCATTGCATATTTACTAATCAAAAGGAGATTTGCAGTGCAAGTGAAGAATTACAAATTAATTACACCCTATCTTTAATTATACCATAAATAATCTGGATCATTTCCCAAGAAATTGTATTAGAGCTCTTGTAAAGGACTTACCCTGGGTGCCTGCAATGGTCCACATCTCGTGCTTACCCTGCCAGTGTAAGAAATCCAAAGTGCTAAGTTTTCATTACTACTGCCTCTGAAGTAACTGCAGTGCACTTAAAATAGATGTACAATTCATGAAAATGAATCATTAAAAGGCATTGAGTTGAATTGTGCTGGGCAGATGTTGTCACAAACATTGCTGAAATACTTAAACACTTCTTCCAACAAGTGCTGATAGGATGCTTGGCAGCAAAATTATGCCATACCCAGAGAAGTAATGCTTTTCATGCTAATGCAAGAAAGGCTTCATAAAAAACCTCTTGGAGCTCTTCTGCACAGTTATGAGGGTGCTCCTTCCTCATCTGTTGGATAGCTCTTGGTCAAAGCTGTATCATCCTACCCATGGTGATCCCACACCTCAGCCCTGGAAAAATGAGAAGTTGCAAGCAGAAGGAGGCAGAGGCCAGTGTGGCCTGAGCTGTTCTCCATCCCCTGGGCTCTGTGTGCAACCCTCCCTGCTCCTCCATGGTGCTGGGGCACGGGGCTCACCTGCTTCTCCCATCTGAAGCAGCTTGATAGGGTTAAATTTTAGCCACACAAACCTGAGTGGGGCAGAGGAGGACATCCTGGACAGCAGTAAAGAGTAGGTTGGTTTAAGGTGGCCAATGCCCTGAAACCAATGCCCAAGGTTTTGAAAAACACAGTAATTTTCTGTGTCCTTCCTGCTGAAGAACTGGGTCAACCCAAAAAATGCTTTGGCAAGTATTGTAATTGCATGATCTGCAATGGATTGTTTACATCATCTCCTTGGGTGCAGACATTTTTTTAAGAGGACTTGATCATGGGCAAGACTGCAGGCTCTCCAGACACATCTGTAAGCTTGACTGAACCCCATTTGTGGTGAGTACATTTCGGTGCTTAAACATGGCAGGTCCACACCAGACTCTTCTTCATGTCACACGTGGCAAATGTTCCAACCATCTTCCTGGGATCCAGGGAAAGCAGACTGATGGGTAATTCCACTCATGTGACATAAAAAGTAGTTTTAATTTTTTTTCCCCTCATTAATTTAATTTAATTCCCCAAATAAGACTCGTGTGTGTAGGGGTCAGTTCTTACTGGCAGGAAAATATCTTGGATGGAGTTGGTTTTTTTTTAACTTCTGGAGGAAAATGGTATTATAAGATTCCTCAGCAATTGAATAAAGCTTGTGGTCTCCCAGCTTACCTAGGATTTGAATAAGATCCATGCTAATGCTGATGGCTTCAAAGCACACAGCACCTAAACATACTTTGACAGATGATTTTTCTTCTCTGTGTAACTGAAAAGAGTACATCATGGTAGAGGAGTTTATCAGTTCCAGCCTAGCTAATGATCTTTGTCTTCTTTCTGTCCTGCTGAAAATATACCAAAGTGCCTGCCTGAAGGAGGCATGTTGATGAAATTTTGCTTCAGCTCTGAGCACTGAGAATCTTCATCACTCGGATCTCTCGCCCAGAGAGTTTCCTCAGCCACTGCAGGGTCTGCCTGAAGGGTGAGCTTCTTGCTGCTCTCAGCTCAGCTGTCAGCACCTGCTGATCTACAGCAGGCTGGTGGGTTAGCCAGGGAAGCAGTGAGTGGTTGGGCTACCTGAGATATTTTTCCTTGCATCATCCACACGTGATGGGGAGCTGGCCTCTGAACTGACCATCTCTCTTATGATGGATACCCTCTGTGGCTGAATCCCACCGTGTTCATGTGACTTCAAAGATGCAAATGTTCTTGCTGTGGTACCAGTCATCCCTTCTACCTCTGGGCTAGTAAGCTTTCTGAGGACTTGGAAGCACTCCTCATCTGACATTTTCTATTTTAGCAATTCAGAAAGCAGACACCCTACTTTGCAGTGTTTTACACTATTAATTTGTCCATTTCTGGTACACAAATGGTAAGAGACTTTCTATAGCACATAACCTCTAAGCAGTGTTACCAGTGCTTCACAAATCCTTTGCACTTTTTCATTCTATGAAAGGTCTGCTCTTTGCTGGTTATGAATCTCCACAGAGCCTGCCTCAGTAACTCCCTAAAGCTTTCTTCCTTCTCAGAGTTATGGCTGCCATGCTCTTTTACATAACACCATTCAGAAGTGGGTTTTTTCTGCACAAGCACATAGTCATGTTTATAGTTCCTCTGAAGCTGTGTCCCATCGCCCTCCTCCACGGTTTCACTAATATCCACCAGCATGACCTCGCTGTTTGAAAGCTCTGTGGCAGCTGGCAGCCTGTGCCCCATGAGATGGGTCTCTGGGCTCACTGCACATGCACAGGGCTGATTGCCACACTGGTGGTGGGACATGGCTTGGGAAAGCCCAAGTCCCCATGGAAAATCCACATCCAAGGGGGCAGCCAAGGCACGTCTTGCCTGAAGCCTCTTCTGAAGGTGAGAAAGTCAAATTGTGGCAGCCTGGAAACAATGTTTGAAGAATAAGAAAATGTGATACCACTAAATGGCTCTTTCATTCTATTGCTGAGCACACATTAACCTAATTTTAAAAATGCCAGTACTGCATGTGTCATGTATGCTAATGTGGTTTTGCTTTTTAACTGAGAGCCCTTCTTTCCTTGCAAAGCTGGCAGTGAGGGTATCTGTTGGAGGATTGGTTGGTGTCTTGAGCCTATCAAGACAAGCAACCCATCTATTTATGTTAAAAGATTGAAAAGTTCCAGTCATTATTGAAACTTTGTAATTCAGAGTTTCAGGAGTTCTCCAGAGAATAGATGAATCAGAGAGCACTTGTGTTTTCCTGAACATAAAAAACAATAAAGACCTCAAAAGACAGTTTTAGGGGTTTTTTTGGTTTTTTTTGTTTGTTTGTTTTTTGGTTTGGTTTGGGTTTTTTTCCCCAGGAAAGGACATATATTTTTTACCAACTTTAGTCAAGAAAAAACATGAAGGTGTTAGAGACTTCAAACACTCCAGAAGGAATAACTAGCTCTTCAGAGGGCTGGAACACAAGGCAGCACTCTGGGATATATCCTGGTTTCAGGAAAACTTGCTGGTTGCTGTTACCAGTGTAACAAAGAGCCCTAAAACATTGTTCGTGTGCCTTATGTAATAGCACATTAAGTATTGCTTTTCAATTCAGAGTCCTCACTAATTGATATAAATCAATAATACAAACATTTCATTTCCATGAGAGGGTGAATTTAAGATTTTATAAGAAAACTGACATCCATGTCTTACAGTTGCCCCATTACATGTTTTTGGTGGTATTCACCAATACTGAAAGCCCCAGCTCCAAACTGCTGCTCCCTCTTAGCAAACACTTGCAGATGCAGCATGTCCTCCCTGCCGAGAGCCAGAGCACACATTTGGCTTGCCCAGCATTTGGCTGCTGGTGCCAGAGGAACAAACCCCTCCACAGAGAGGGGAAGGATGCATCAGTGGCCAGCCTGGTGAAGACCACATATTAGCCAAGTCTGCAAACAGTTGAGAGCAGGAGCTGTTGTTTCATGACTTGCATTAAGTCTAGAATGCAATTACCACTGAACAAATAGCACTAACAATAACAGTTGTACTGCTGTACTGATAGCTTTATGCTTTCCTTTGCATTGTGTTGCACTGTAGACCTTACCCTGGTTTTAAACCATGAACCCTGATTATTAAAGCCCACAGAGAGGAATTGTACCCTCCTACATAGTCTATGCTGCAAGCAGGGTGACTGCCCCAGGTGCCTGGGTAATGGCATTGTGCAACACACCAATGCCTTTAATCATCCCAGCACTGCTTCCACACTGTCTTGTTTAGACTACTTAAAATAACCTACCCAAATTATGAATCTTTGCATAAGAAATGATGTGTGTTTCAAAACACAATGAACACATTCTGCACAAAGGTTGGTTGGAAGTGGGAGTGAGCCTCTGTGCAAGAGGCAATTCAGCAGAGAGCTGGCATTGTCTTTAACTCTGCAATTAACCTAAAACTTTGTCTTTGTAAATAAAAAGATTTGCAGCGTGGCCACTGCTGTGGAAAGCTTGTGATGAAACATTTAGGGCAGTGCTTTCTGAATGTGACTAATTTTCAGAAGGCATATCAAAGTTTCATAGAGGCACTAATTTAATCACAGATGAGGAAGGATTTTATTTTTGTGTTGGGCTTTAACAAGGCTGGGTGAATGTGGGGTGGCTTAACGAGTGTGCGTGTGCCGAGGGCCGCCTGAGTCACAGCTTGTGGAGAGCTGCTTCCCTCCAGCTGAGCACATCCTGTCAGCCCTAACAGGGCTCTGAGCCTCCTGCTGCCTTCACAGCTGAACCCAAATCCAGGGAAACCTGGCAATTATGGGAGAACTTCACAACCAGCAGCACAGCCTTTGGTTAAATCCTCATTAACCACCTCTACCCTGCTCCTGGCCCGGTCTCTCCAGGCACAGACTAAATCACATTGAGGGGAAAATAAAAGGAAGCAGAAGTGTGTTTCTGTGATGTGCTGGTTGTACTTTTTGTATTGCTGGGCTGTCCTCACACCCCACTGAACTGGCTCAGCTGTGGAGGGAGCTGTGATGGTGGGAGTTTGCAGGGACAGTCCAAGGTGCAGCAACAGCACAGCTGCTGCTGACCCCCCACAGCTCCTGCACTTTCATCATTGTGCTGGAAAAGATCTGCTCTTCCAGCCTGATCTAAAAGTTCAGGAAAGTCTAGAAAAGTTTTCATGTAAAATTGCAGGAGAGACAGAGTGGTGTGGGGTGATGTACATAACGAGCCAAAAGACAGTACCATGGATCCCTTTTCTTGGGATCAGGTGAAGACTACATAGAAAATTCAAGCATGTCATATTTCTCCATCCAACAAACAATTTAGTCACGATCTGTAGTGAGTGGCTGGACCTCAACACAAGCCTGTCCCCCAAACCTGAGCCCCAGGACTGCCTGTGCTGCACAGCTGCCTGGCAGCGTGAGCACAGACATAGCAGAGCCTCACCCTTCTCTTTCTTCTGATCCTCTTCAGCAGGTGGAGTGGTTTTTGGCAGCAGAAATGTTACCCAGGAGATGCAAGCAGGCATCAACCCTGCCTGGGGCAGGATGAAGTGGCCCCCTGCCAGTCTGCCTTGCCCAGGATCAGCCAAGTGGCGTGGGCTGCTGGGTGGGGTTGCTCCCCCAGGGCTGTGCAGGAGAGCATGGGACACATCCTGCTCAGAGCACCCACACTGGCCACTGGGAAAGGGCACAGCACCCCAGTTGGTGCTGGGAAGGGAAGAGGGAAGGCATTGCATCAGCTCTGGAGTCACAAGTTTGCTGAGCAGATGAGTGGTGGCCCTTTTTCATGCTGTGAATTTCCAGCACTGCCTCAGTTGTGCTGGGAACACAAATATTTTCCTGTTGTGCCTGTGCCAAATCAGTTACAGCATCCAGCAGCTGTGCTGGTGTGTTTTGACTGAAGAGACACCACTTGATGTCAGCATAAAGTAACTCATTATCAACACATTCACCCAAATTCACATTTAGGATCTTCAGAAATTATTACCATTATATTAAGGTACATGTTTAAAGCTTTGCAGCTAATAAATATGCACTGATTAATATGCAGCCCAGACTCCCAGCCTCAGGTACTGGGAAAGTTTCTGATATAATAAAGCTACAAGCAGAGTGACAGGGACATATTACCTCACCAGATGGCACAGTTTGTTAAAACAAACCAATGCATTTCTAAGAGTGTTCTAATCTCCACTTGAAACACATTTTAATTTAAAATAAAAGGATATTTACATAAAAAGAGTTTAGAGAACAAATATTTCACAAGTTAGATAAAGGCAATTCTGGTGTAAGGCCATAGAAGGTGGGAAAACATAAACCAATAAAAAATATTCTCAATGATGGAATTTCAAGCATAACTGTTGTTTGTGAGGAATTTAGATTGTTATGGAAAGCTTTCCTCTGGAAGGTGACACTACAGTCTGTGTTCAAGAGTCATCAGCACAACTGAGGTACAGAATTATGAGAATAACAATTAATCTGATGGGAGAACAAACATTTTATTTTGGAGGACTGAATCCTTTAAAGGTTTTATTAGACTTCAGGTCACCCTTGGAATGGAAACTCTGTTCTGTAATGAGATCCTGAATATGCTGGAAAATAAATTAAAGAAGACAAAACAAATTTTTTGAGATTATAATCTGATTAGGCCAGTTGCTCTCTGAAAAAAAGGAATTAGTGTGTCTTGATGAATTCACTCTTTGAAGTAAAAAAATGTTGCTGGATCTTTGGATGTAGTGGAAGTAGGTAACAAACTCAAAGGTGGATGTAGGTGGTTTCTCTGATTCACTCCTGCATTGCTCAAGCCAATCCTTGGGTTTTTACTTTTTTTCTTTTACTAATCTGAGGCCAGTTTAAAGCAATATGGTTGCCTAAATCCTTGTTGCTCCAAGACCCAGGAAGGATGACCAGACACCAGCATCACACTCTGAGGCTCTCCACACCTCTGTCAGGAGGCTCCAGCAGTCTGCACTGCCTGCCCTGGGCTCCCCAAGAGGAACATCACCTGTTCTGCTGGGCTGGCACCCCGGTCCTGCAGCATCTCCTACAGCCTTTCCCACAGCTTGGTGTCTCTCCAACAGAGAAAAGGGGAAGATGACTGAGATAAGGTCTTTTTTTCCAAAAAGGGAGCAGAAGGTTCCTGTGATGGTGTTGGGTGACAATGTCAAAGGTGTGGGAGAAGGTCTGTTTTCCAGCCTGCCCAGGGTTTGCTGGCCTGTCACCTCTGTTCAGCTCTGATATTTTGGCTTGCTATGTGTGTGAAGTTTGCCTCTGATGTTCTCCCTCTGTTCTCACACAAAAGGTAAGAAACTCCTCCTTGCCTCATTGTTTCTTCATTTCTTTCTGCTGTTTCCCCTCATCTCCCATGCTTCATCCTTCAGCTGCCCATCTCTTAGAGCAAGAGCTGTCTTGACCATTTCTGACATGTCTTTGACTTTCCTGGGAGACCTTTAGCACCTTCAAACTACAGAAAAGAAACAGAGTGGTTTCTATTGTTTTGTTGAGAGCCAAACCATACAAGACACAGTCAAGAAACATTTTGATGCAGAAACCCTTTTCACTGCAGATAAGTTGCAATATTTTATGTTCTCCACAAAGAAACAATGCACAGAAGGGTAATTCAGAGAGCTGACATTGCCATCCTGATGCCTTCCTTGTGGAAAGACACAGCACCAAAAGAAAAATTGAAGCAACCAGGAGGAGTCAGAAGAGCTTAACCCATCTCTACTTGCATCAATAGAACATGCAATTGGAAAAGATTAATGGTAGAATTTTAACCTCATTGGCAGGGGTCTCACTGAACAAGAACAGATCTGAGCTTTGCTCTTGATTCCTTGATTGGTTCCTGACATTTTTTAAAACATGAAATATGAAATACATTAATAGTCTTTGACTAGAGCCAGAAACAGTCAGAAATTCAGAGATAAATGGTATTTTGCAGACAAGCAAGGTGTTGCCACTTACTGAATAACACAGGTAACTTTTTCTGCAGCTCACCTTTATGACCTCCTCTTCTTCCAGCATCTCAGCATCTTGGCTGTACTACACCCACTTTCATTTTTTTAGTATCTCTTACATATTTTTTTTTTTCTCAAATATTTAGATTCAGAATCAGAACATTCATATGATGACCACACTTCACTTCTTTGGGAAGTTATGCTTAGGGACTGTTATTTTTTGACCTGGACAACAGGCAGATATCCCAAACATCTGCAGTTCATGGGCCTCATAAAACTCACCTATTTTGAAAAAACAATGAAAGACAATGAAAAGCCTAAACCAAAGCAAGTATTAAATGGTGAGTCCAAAGGAAGCTCACCTGTTATCATCCCTCCTCTTAGTCTGCTCACATCAGTCATCCAATCTATACCTGTTTAAATAAAACATGGGCAAATATTCAGTCTGGTGTATCCAGCAAATTCACTTTCCCATATTCTCAGTAGCTCTTAGGAGCATCAAAAGAAAAATACCCACCTATTTAGGGTGCTTTAAAAGCAGCTAGAGATTTAGAAACTCTTCCTCCCCATTCTCTTTATCTATATTCTTTTCATCCAGAAAAAATAAGTCACCATAAAGCCCAGAAAATGAATGATCCAAAAGTGAGATAAGGTATTAAGTTCATTCAGGAGCTCAGAATTATTTCAGTGAGCTGCTTTTCACTCCTATCAAATGCATATGTATAAATTTTAAGTTAATATATTTTGTTAGCACTGTTAAGATAGAAAGCTGCCTGCTATCCCTTTTAGCTCAATGCCAGATAAATAAATAAACAACTAGCTTAAGCAAAGTAAGTAAATAGTATTTGTGGGCAGGTAGTTTTATTCAGCATGTGGTATATAAATGTTTATTAATGCTGTTAACCTAGAGAGATGCTGAGGTAAAGGAAGAGATTAAGCAAATGTACAGATTAAAACAGAAACATTTATCAAAAACAATGTTCATAGAAGCAAATAGTAAACAGCCCCATGAGTTTGCTGAAGCCAAATGCTCCCATTTAATAAATGAAAGGCTTCATTAATCCTCCCTGATGGAAGTAATGCTTGGAATGGAGAGCAGATCCAAGAGAAAATATTTTTCAAAGTCACATCCCATGAGTCCCTGGCAGCCCAGGCAGGAACCACAGCTGCTCCCAGGCAAGGAGGAGTATAACAGAGGCAGCCCCTTGCAGCTCTCACAGCCCCTGCCTGCTGCCAAAATATTTGGGGCTGATAACAGAGCAGCTGGAGCAGCTATCAGTGGTGTGGGTTGCTGTGATCAATAGCTGCCTTAGAGATGCTCCTGGTCCCTGAGTGCTGTGCCCCAGCTGTGATCCAGATGCCAAAAATGTGTCAGGACAGGGTTGTCCCCGTGCTGTGTCCTACACTTAGACACCCACTTAGCACCGTGGAGCTTGCTCTGAGGGCTGCCCAGGAGCAAAGCACAGGGTGGTGGCAAGTCCCCAAACTCGAGCTGAGCCCTCCTGCACTGGGTGTCTTTCTGCAGGAGCTCTCGGAGCTCTGTGATCAGCTGCATGTCTCATCTTTACCCTGAAACAATCTCTGTCCATTCCTCAAGTTTAGGTCTTGAGACACACGTGGCCTATGCAGCTGGGTTAATCTTGTCCAACACCCAAGCACGATGGAGGTGCCAGGGGTAGGGCAGTATTTTGGTAGGAATCCATCCACACACAGCACCGTTGTCTGAAGGTGCATCTCATCCCCTGGGCCACAGCTGCAGCACTGCTCCTGTGTTTGCTGACCACGTCCAGCTCTGCAGCAGTGCCCAGGAACAGCACCCTCCTTTTTCTTCAGCAAGCAGCTTTACACAGCATTGACTTGGCCTCCATAACATGGACCTCTCAGCTTGCCTAGAGCACCACAACATCCCTGGAATGAAGCCTAAGGCAATCCCTGCACGCCAGCTGGCACAGAAGGCTGAGGCATGGCTTGCCACCATCATCACTGTGACATCTTCCCATGGATTTGCTCATCAGCTTCCCAGTCACTGTGTCCTGTCCCCTGCTTCATGTCCCCTCATATGAGCTAGAGGACCAGGACAAAGAGCAGACAGTGACTGCTCAGCTGAGGCAGTCCATGGCCCCTTTGAAAGAACTCACCTTGTGGCAAACTCTCTCTTCTCTCTTCTGCCTGGTGCCTGTCAGGGCATCTTGTCTTCAGGACTATTGTCCCTTTGTAAAGTTAGATCAAAAGTGAGCAGATGCTCTGGTAGTGTCTGGGGTGGGGAAATGACATACATAAACCCTGCATTAGAAAAATCAAGCTTAAAATAGATGGGCTCAAAGCCAAGATACTCCTTTGCACACACTTCCTCCCCAGGGCAGAGGAGGAAAGCACAGAGATGTGAAAGGTGCCAGTCACTTTGCTTCATGTATTTCTGGAAACAGATTAGATACTGCAATGAGAACAACGAAGTAAGAACTTGAACTAAACATTTAAGTCCTCTGCCTTCCTGGAAGATGGGCCAAGGGAGCACCATAAGGAGAGATCTGGGATGAGAACAGGCCACACACCCTCCCTTTTGTCAGCATGGAAAACATGAGGTGTTTCTGTACTGAAAATGCAACATCAGCAATGAGTTGTTCTCCTAGCATGGGAAGCTTTAGGAGAAAAATTGTCTAAAAATGTGCAGACAAAGGAGTGTCGGACTATTGGCTGAAAAATGGATCAGAGTCAGTTGTTCCAAGGAGACAGCTCAACTGAGGATCCAAGGAAAATTGTTTTTTAAAAGTAAAGTGGGGAAAGCAAGGGTGTTTGAAAGATAGCTGTGATCCAGATAGTATATCACTGGGAGAAGCTGGGGAGAGGAGCTGTGGCCCCCATCCTTACCCAGCAGTCTGTCAAGCTCCTGCCCACACTGTGGTATGTGTTGTGGTGTCCCAATGCAAGCATGGAAATGTCAGGGGAACACTTTTCTTTTTGGTTGAAGGGAGTTTTTTAGATTCACTGACTTCTTACACATTTTGTACGGGGGAGTGAAAAGTAATGCAGATCCCCCTAGAAACCTTCATGCCAGAGTTGAGTTTGCAGCACATGAGAGCTAATGCCACATGGCAGCTGAGGTTGAGCTTGAGCCTGCAGTGTTTTTGTGGTGAAGAGAACATTGAGATGGTCAGTGCTGCAGGAGCTGAGTTGCACTGGGTCCCTCTGAGTCTGGCAGCTACATTTTTTACTTTGTGCAGCAACATGCAAAGAGAATTTGCTTTGCCTTCTGATGTTTATCTTAATTTTACATGTGTTCACAACTCACAGGAGAAAATGACAAATTGAGAAAATATTTGTTTTCACAAAAGCCAAGAGACTGTTGCAGCAGACAGCCAGACAAACACAGCATAAGTGCCAAAGTCTGAGCTTTTCTACACAGTGTGCCATGTACATGATCAGTTTTACCTGCCTAAAGGGCAATAGGAAATTCAGTCTGTATGCTGCCATAATCACTGCAGTGTCTCTGCACAAGGAGTACTTGTTGCATCCCACTGCAGGTTTTTGGAACATCACCCAAAAGGGAGGCTGAAATCATCAGCCACATTTCATTTGGCTACGCCAACTGAATCTAAACAAATTGAAAAATGACCTGCCTGTAACACTTTGAGGCATACAGCAGAAAATAACTCTGAAATAGCTGCTTATGTTCACTGCAGAAAGATTTATTTCTGATTCTGAGCTTGAGCAGTAGAGGTAAATAGAACCACCTGTAAACCATTACCTGTCATGCCCCACTGCCCCCATGTGAAAAAACAAGAACAAGCATTGCTTGGAGTGGAGTTGGTCTAGGAAATGGTGAGGAAAATTGAATGTTTTCTCTCAAAAAGCAGCAAATGAAGAGGAGCTGCTACATCTGAAATGATGTTTGCCTGAAAGGTACCAGCTTTTGACAAAAGGTCCATGAGTCTAGCCTTTGCTTTCTCTCTTGTGGTGCAACATGAGCCACTTTGCCCTCAACTTCATAATTCAAGAGGGATTTTGGTGATGAAATAAACTGATCTATTTTACAAATGGCTTAAAAGGCTCTGCACTGATGTATAGCCAAAATGAAGAAGAGCTCTGGATAGTAGTATGGCTACATGTCTTTTTACTTAATTTTTATATATTAACTTAAGTTTTGGGGGAGTTTGGTTTTTTTTCTATTTAATAATGGATTTTGGTGCCATGATATTATACATTCCATGTAAAATCCTAAAAAAAGCAGACCTTAAAGATGTTTGCTTGTAATACCAAGTCATTTAGATCCATGGTTTGCTACCAGCAACTGGCAGTGTTATTTCTAAACATGGACAATGCCAAGGTTCCCTGGTCCATGGCATCCTAGCTCTCCTAGACAAACACAGCTCAGTACATCTTGCCTGAAGCATCTCTTGAGTTCCACTGTGACTTTATCCCGGTTTCCTAAGGAAAAAAAAACATCTGAGCATGACCTCTATCTTTCCCTCTCCTCTTTTTTGTCAACTCCTGAGCCCACTGACTGGTTTACCCTCCATGAGACAAAGGGCTGGAAACCTCAAAGATCAGTTTTCCCTGTGGATTCTGTGCAAACTGGTGGGAAGGTGTTTGCACAGCCTTTTAAAAAGACAGCTTTTAGTGCTTCCACCAAGGAGAGAGGTCAGAAAACTTTTATTTCCCATTGCTTGTCAGCCCCTAGATAATCAAGCAGTAAATGCAAGGCCCCAGATTTATTTTGGACTAACCACAGCCCTAGTTCTGTCCTGCCAAGTGGGAATGCCACAGATGACAAGAGAGGAATGGAGGTTACTTAAGGAAGGAGGATGTTCAGGGGACAAAGGAACTGTATTAGTAGGACAGTATGTCCTACTGGCTTGGCTGCCCACAAATCTGCTTTTCAGGATATTTTTTAATTTTCTGTCTCTTCCTTCTCTAAGACCTGCAGGCAGCAGTTGGTCCTTGGAAGATGTGATGACAAGGAGAAAGCTCTTTGGTGCCTATAGAGAATGTAGAAGAGCAAATACACCTCCCAGGATCTCACCCTGAGCTGAAAGGAATTGGAAAAGTACTGTTCCTACTGCCACACTGGCCTCTGGAAATAGAGTGCAAGTACAGGGTCCTGTCCTAGAAGTCTGTAAAAGCAGAAGGAAAATAATAAACCCTGAGGGGGAAAGTCAGGGCCATGCAGTGCCTGGGAGCTCTGTGGTTATCCATGAGGGAATGGTCTGCGTGGTCAGCACATGGTTTCACAGAAATCTCCTCCTGAGGGATTGCCAGGATGCTGGCTGGGAAAGACAAGGTGTTGTTGTTGGCCTATCACTGTACCTTGGTGCTGTCACCAGGAGCTCTCCATCACTCAATAGCCCTTCTGCTCCCACCAGGCCACTCGAGTCCATTAGCAGAGTGTCTGGCTTTTGCTGCCACATGCCTTTCCTTTTCTTCTGGCTTATGTATAAGCCCTCTTGACCTCAACGCTGGTGTGACACATAAACAAGTTATATAAAAACTCCTCAAGTGCATTTTTGCAGATCACAGGTCCCCTATATTTAATAGTCCAATATTTGAAGAGAGTGGCTGGGTTCAATGTGGGGTCAGTTCTCCTTTGAGGGGATTACATTTTGTGCCCTTCTTCTGCCTCCCTAAACAAGAATTCACATATTTCTTGTTTGAATGCTTTGTTTTTGTTAGGAGATGTAGAAAAAAGAGAGACCCAAAGTGATCTCAGCAAATAAGAGCTGGGCACGTGATGCTTCCATCATGTTGTGCCACCAGATCATAGAGAGGAAATTCAGGCACTGCACTTGAGTGACTCTGTTAACTGCTAATTCCAATGCCAGCTTTAAAATCTGGTTCTTTAATGTGGTATACAGTAAAATAGTCTTTGTACTGTGTGCATTATTTGAAATACCTTCAGATGTTTTAAGATGTTTTCCACAATAAACTTGTATTTAGTTGGCAAAGCAACACCCAGTCTGAGCATGCTGAAGATGAGGCTGATCTTGTCCATTTTCAGTGCTGTTCAGACTGTGTGACTTGGCACAGAAAAAAAAAATCCAGTATAGTTCCAACATGGGGTTGGAAAATGTTGATGTTTTTAGGGACCCTCAGACTCCCTAAAGCTGCCTCTGAGCTCCCAAGGCTGCTGAACCACAGCCCAAAAGAACCACTGAAACAAAGCTCCTTACCAAGATGTGTTTATTTACTCAGGTATCTCTATGAAACATTGGAACAAAAAGCATGCATATAATTAATTCCCAGGTGCATTTGGGATGTCTGGTCCTGTCAAAGCAATATCAGGAACACGTGGACTAAACCACCTCCCTGTCTGCTCCTGCAGGAGCAGATTTGATCCCTGACACTGGCAAGCTGGTATGTGAATTTTACAGATCCATGAGAATAAATTGATCTTAGTCACTTCTCACCAGTTTTCCACCAAACCAAAAGTACTTTAATTAGTTGAGTGTCCAGCAGTCAAATGCTGTACCTCAGATACAGCTATTCCAGGAGAAAATTAGAAGCACAGAGGAGCAAACAATATGCCAGAGAAACTATGATGGCAGTGTGATCTGAACGATAACTTCAGTAATGCAAGTGTTTCTTTGCTGGATGACTCATGGGAGGAAGCAGGGGCTGGAGCTGCTGAAAAAAGAACCTGCTCCTTGGGAACATGAGCGAAGGTCAAGGATCAACTGTGTAAAACCAACTTTTTGTTTGACGTTAATAATCTTTAGGAAATGGATGGAGTGAGAGCAAATGTCAGCTCCAGTAATGACTATGTAACTTTGGGACTGTATAGAAAAGTGATAGCCCAGCTCACACATTGCTGGTGGAAATAATGGGGAGAGGTGAACTGAGGATTCAAGCCTTGCTTTAATGTTTTCTTTTGAGTTTCTCTGTGAATTCTGATTTGTCAAAGGGACAGGCAGCAATCTTCAATATTTAACTCTCCGTATATATAGCATATAGGCATTTATATACATATATATATATACTATATATGTACAGTATATATACACCATATATGTACTATATTGGCATTTTTTACCATTGTGTTTTGTCTGTGCAACAGCTTTCCAAAGTTACACAAGAAACATAATCTCACTGAGTGACACATATTGAATCATAAAAAGTATAAATGTCTAATAGTTTTTTAATGTTAAGATCCAGCTGGCATATTATAATATTTAATTCAAAATATAAACATGGCATAATAATATACATATTATATAAGAATATGTGTTCAATTGTTCAGTTTTACACATACCACTCAGACCTACCTTACACCTATTTTTTCAGTGGTTATTTTTTTAGAGTACCTTCTTCCAATAACAGTTTGTTGAAGCCTCATTCCTTCTGTCTCTTGCCAAAATAGCAGCAAGTTGAATTTTGTTTCTCTCCCAAATTGTGGCACAGCTGGCAGTGTGTAAACCCAACAGACTGCTCTACATTTGTGACTGTGCTCCATCCTTCTAGATGAGGGGTGCCAGCTCTGTAAATTCAGAGGCCAGATCACATTCTGACAGAAGGTCAGAGTATTAGAGGAGAAGAATGTAACATGTAATTCTGCTGTCTGTTATTTTGAATTTGGTGACATTTGTTTCTAAATGGAGGCTTGTTGGCTTTTTTTTGGCAGGGCCACCAGCTATGATGCAGCTCTGCTTTGCACTGATGAAAAGAGCATTGGTTCCCCAGCCACCTGCTTGTGGTTTGCTGTCCTGTGTTAGAAAGATTTCCTGACACCAGCCTCAAGTGCCCCTTCCTCTGGCAGGTCCGTGGCCGTTTGTCCCACTCATAGCAAACGTGAAGGTCTCAGCTGGGAAGTCTCCAAGCTGAAAACAACTGGGAGCTGGAGTGCTTGGGGAGAGTATTTTTCATGTACTTGCCCCGTTTTCTCACTTCCCCAGACATTCACTTTGGTGCTGTCAGAGATATGATCCTGGCAGGCAAAATTTTAGTCTGATGCAGTACAGATATTTTTAGGACACAAAATCCAGTTTATTGTGTTCTTCTTCACAACAGCCTTTTCTGTCCTCGAGGAGTGTTACTGATTCTCCTCTCCTCCTGGCTATACAATTCCAATTTTTTCAATTTTCCTTCAAAGGACAGAACCTCAGACCTCTCATCTTCATCTTCTTAACTCCTCCTTGCCTGCACCACATCTTCCTGGGGATGCATTACTCACAGCTGAACACAGGGCTTCTGAACTGTGCTGAACAGAGCTCTTCCAGCAGTGCTGGGAGCCATGGAAGGGTTAATCCTTACGTCTTTCAGGACAAGTTGTCTGTTCCCCCCCAGGGTGTGTGCCCTTCTCCACAGTGGGTCAGCACCACTGACTCATGCTGCTCTCTGATTCAAAATTCAACAAATTCAAAATTTGTTTTCGGGTCTCCCAGCATGCAATAAAGGCTTTGTTTATGGTTTTGGAATTTGTTCATTCTTTTGTTTTTACACTTTGTTATTCTGCATTTTTTAATGTGACCCCACCTTGCAAATCCAGTTTCTCTCACACCAGTTGTGAATGCTGCAAATCAAGCTCTGAATTAATATGTCTCCTGGATTCAGATATATATTAGAATAGAGAAGCCATAATACTGACCCCTAAGAAAAGTACAAAAAAAAAAAAAAAAAAAAAAAAGAAAAAAAAAAAAAGT